>JAODUO010000372.1:130000-305000 GCA_025642075.2 Ridgeia piscesae
TCCCTCCCTCCCTCATCCCTCCCTCCCTCCCTCTCCCCCCTCCCTCCCTCCCTCCCTCCCTCCCTCCCTCCCTCCCTCCCTCCCTCCCTCCCTCCCTCCCTCCCTCCTCTCTCTCTCTCTACTCGTTACCTACAAGAAATACAACGATCTCGAAATATCTACGTCACTAAATAAATAAAAACGTCATTGTTATTGCACGCTCTTGGCTGTGTCGCTATGTCTTTGCCATGTTTCAGTAGAAGACTGACAACTTTCACGCAGCAGAAGTCTCCAAGTTTCTGACAGTCAAAAATGCGTCGTCCCTTTCCGATCCTAACAGTGCAAACGGTTTCTACACACATATCAACACGTGACGAAAACGCATCGTTTGTTTGTTTGTTTAACAAATGTGACACTCTGACACTCACGGGGGGGGGCTGCGGTGTACACATTTGTTCGCATCTGTCTCTACGTAACTTGCAAGTGGCAGTTTCATAGTGGACTAATTCGTCGATGGATTCGCGTATACAAAATGAACGGAAGTGAACGTGGAGTGACAAAGATTGCTCCAGCATCGACACGGTAGCTAGATGATTCGAACCGAGAACTGGCGGTGAGAGGCGAGAGAGACCCGCCTGGTCACATGTCATCACTTAAGATTAACCCCTGTCTTGTTACTTTTCGACCCCCTGCGTTGCATACTACAGTTTTCAGCGCGCACGTGTCCTTGCCATTTATCTGCACAACAACCACGATGACGAGATATACATTCCAGACTGGCTAGCTGCGGGCCGTAACGTTGCGCTAACCTTTGCCATGAATCGCTAACCTTTGACATGAACCGTTAACCTTTGCCATTAACCGCCAACCTTTGACATGAACCGCTAACCTTTGCCATGAACCGCTAACCTTTGACATGAACCGCTAACCTTTGACATGAACCGCCACACCGGTACGACAACAGTTTACGTTGTGGCGCAGTTGTAATAAATCACGTAGTTGATTTTCTATTGGAACATTCTGAAACTTCTTCATGGCCATTTCCATCAGTGTAACGGATGTGCATAATTTGTTGTAAAAACAACCTATCCATTAAGCTCTTTTAAAACGCATGCGTGCCCGATGCCCATTAATATTTATTAAATACAAATCGTCATGTAAGCGATGCTATGCTGCACCGTGTGTTATAGAAAGGAAACACATACCAATTAGGGCCTACTCCGTTTTAAAGGCAACCTCTTCGTTCAAAAATTGCATTATTTCGCGTGCCGTACATTCTACTACTAAACATGCTAATGTTTAATAATAGGCGAACCAAGGGGGTGAATGATGACTTTCGATCGAATTTCTGTAATAAGCTGCCAACTATATATTTCGCTCTGTCTGCGAAAAAAAACCAGTATTCTGTATTGTCAATTGATGTATTGTTTTAGTTGGTGGACTAAACGTTCTTTGTTGATTCATAACTAGGTGTGCTTGGTAGTGTGTATGTGAATAACGCGTGCGCGTGCGCGTGCGCGTGCGTGTGTGGGGGGGCGTTGTTCCACAACTGTATAAACATGTGCCAGTCGTTATTCAAAGGGAATGACGACGCGTGTATTTCCATTTCACACAAGACCAAAAAACTATAAAAGGTATTGTAGTTTTACATGTCCTAGTCACACGGTGCCCTTTCTACTCAACAACCATCCCATTGTTGATTACCTCGACATCACTAACGTCCTTAGATCATTCAGAAGTCTCTCGAATCAAGTCCATATCAATATAAAATGATTTGAAACTATAACCACCTTCCGAAAAAATCAAGACATTTATTTTAAATCGCTTTCCCACCCTAAACGTTCGGCAGTCCTATACATACTCCATTGACGATTCTTGCATGATCCCATTCATTATTACGCTTAGTGATACTGTACGTCGCGCCTCTGAGTTCGGATCCTTGAGGACATACGTGTAGAAGCGTTAATGTTATTAAACCTACATTATATGATTATTAAATGTACAAAAGACTTACCACCCATTCTAACGACCCGTGAAGACTCCTCTCTGTCACTACGTACCAAGTGGTTGTGTGTTCTTGTTGTACTGCAGTCGACACTCGGCCGCAGCAGGAGGTCGTACTCTCGTGGTCGTTACACGGACCTTGGAGACGGCGCGTCTTCTGCCAGACCAGAAGCTGCAGGAAGCTGCCTGCTGCCGTCGATAGTGTGACGTTGTCTCCGCCCGCACCGCACCGCACTACGCACTGTCAGTGAGTGGCAGAGATACAGACCCTTCAAGGACCGCACCTCTATCGATTTCCCATAGGCTCGTTGAAGGTTCATGATCGTATGCAACGGTTTATCGTAAATATGTACTACGAGTATTCGGACGATCCACAAGATCGCAGGTCCGGATATGCTCTAATTGTAATCATGTATCGTCTAATATATCTTGTCACGCACGCACGCACGCACGCACGCACGCACGCACGCACGCACGCACGCACGCACGCACGCACGCACGCACGCACGCACGCACGCACACCACGCACACACACACACACACACACAGTAGATTTGTTTAATATCATGGTTTTTTCAGACCATTTTCCATATACAATTTGACATTGCAGAATATCGAATATAGAAGTGAATGCAATTGTAATATTTTCTATTCGACGGGCAAGACACGATCAACGTCAATCCGCGTTATTGTCTGGATTGATTTCTGGATTTTTTAATTAAACGAGGGGTGCCCCCTGTTTTTATTGTACAATAATGTTATTTAATATAAATTAAATATCTTGTAACGTACCGACAGTCCAAATTAATGAACCACTTTTAGTTGGTGAAATGTTACGAATCAATTGTTTACTCTCAGAAGACGTCAGCGTGGACGGGGAAAGTCATCTATTGACTGCGTAATGTTGACAATTACAAAGTAGCTCCGGCCGCGTTAGGTAACGACCTTCTTGTGAATTATCCGTGCTCCCTATTAGGGAGTTTTAGTGACAACGCGGCGATTTGAATGAAAGCGCTGCGATTATTACAAACATTGAACGGGGAAATTATAAAGTTCTGGCTGCCAAATTCAATTTCCCGTATCTTAATAACTGCGTCATATAGTGCAACAATTGTGGTTCGCTGATATACGTTTTAGGGGACAAGGATTGCAAATATAAAATTGTTGGACTTTACTTGATTCAACGTCCGCTATTTTTAAAGATGGCGGCCGTCATTACAAATATCACAATATCTCAAACACTATGTCACACAAAGCAGTTTGTTGAAGATGTTGGCTAACTTGGTGTCGAGCGATGTCGAAAATAGCACTCTTGACCCTTCATCGGTATTCAAACATACGTCATTTTTTAAAGATAGCGTCCAGCTAAGCCTACTATTTCTATATCCTACTACATAATCCAAAGACATAATTTATATGCTAAATTATATATATATATATATATATATATATATATATATATATATATATTATTTTCATATTTGAATACTTGAACAATAATTATTATAGCGCCAATGAAGGCCGGTGACGTGGGCCCAGATTCAGCCGGGGCCCAGATTCGGCATGAATCTTCGGTATGGATCAGCGACGGTAGCGGGCCAGGATTCTCCGTTGTTACTAATACAACAAAGTTTTCGTTAGTTCTATACATCAAGTATTCCATTATGATTGTTATTAAGCAAATTATAAATAAACATGTATGCGTTTTAAGGAAATCCGGCCGGGGCGTGATGCCTCGTCATAGCAGATAAAAACGGGCACTGCGTTTGCGCGCGCATGCGAGGTATGCGTTTTGCCGAATCTGGGCTCGATCGAATCTGCCGGGTCGTCGCCGGATCCTATCTATTCGCCTCTGTGGCGACGCTGCTCTATCAGTCTCGCTTCCTCGCCCAGGGACTTACCGCTGCCATAAAACATAATGACAGCGGGCCGCTGGACAAAGCCATCATCATCGCCTCGAAGTGCGCATATTACGACAAGCGCCTGCGAATGACGTCACGCGTAAGCCGCGCAGTTATGCACTCCGATTGTCACGATGAATGCAAATATAAATTCATTTCACACTTAAGTACCCCGGACCGTCCCAGTGGACTAATAAGCTGAGATACTGAAATCGAATGAGCATATCGACACAGTGGCATTGCTGGCGGTCGGTCTTTGTAGCATCGGTATGGCGACTTTGTCCTGTATAATATTATGTAGTATAGTCCAGGGCGGTCCGATGAGTCACTTGAACTACCCGGTACATAGCAACTCATTCATATATCTCCTAAGATCTCAGCAATGGATGATGTGTTCGAATCTAAGACGACGTCGAAGAAATATAAACGCATTTGACAGTGGCGTTGCATAATGTATTGTGTGTGACGAAGCACGGAATGTACAGTAGCCGTCCGTCCGTCCGTCCGTCCGTCCATCTGCCGCCGCCGGTCCGTCGGTCCGTCCGCCGCCGCCCGCCCGTCCGTCCGTCCGCCGTTCCATCCAAATTAGTACTCAACATAAACGGGTGATGCTGGGTGGGGTAAAGAAATAGGCGATGATGTGGTTAGTCCTCGTTTTGTCTCAAAATAGGCATTTTAGGTCGATCATTATATATTATAAGATATATAATGTCCTCAACCGCCGGCGTAGGCAAATGCCTTAGGCTTAGAACAGGTGTTATATTAGCACAGGTTTTTACAGTTACTGGCGGCCATGGCTTGTAGAAACGTTCACTACATTCACTATTATAATGCTGGTTCTGTGGCTGCAAGGTCCTTCTAGCATAGGCCTCTGACTGTATTAGCCGCGTGAAGTGGCCTCTGGTGGACGCCCTAGGCAGCACTATGCAGTCATTTGTAAACATCATTGAATGGGATTACTGGTCCAGTGCCAGTGCTGGAATCTTTATGAAGATCTACACTTTAAAATGTTGCTATACATCGAAAACTCATGCCTGTATATAAGACGCCTTAGATCCACCAAGAAAGTAACCTGGATAAACACCATCATTGACATCAACTAATTTAATCAAATCAAATGAACACCGGTGTGGAACAGAGCATCTCCGAGTTCCATTAGCGAACTTCAAGGGGTGTCTGTGTTATCATAAAGCGTCTCTGAAGACATTTTTATGTGCCTACTTTGGCGAGTGTCATTATACACTCAGTTACAGGGTTTGACCATCACGATTTGTACACCTCGGCACAAAAATGTTTTAAACAATCAACACCCTCCTGTTCCTGGCTCAGGCAAGCCGTGGCAGCAGCTGGAGGGCATTTTGCAGAGCCTAGAGGAGTCATTTGGCAAGCATGATCATCAAAGGGTGGAATTGGAGGCTCTCCCTGCCGTGTGGGTCCACCCCCTTATCTGTGTGTGTGTGTGTGTGTGTGTGTGTTTTGTGTGTGTGTGTTTGTGTGTGTGTGTATGCGTGTGTGTGTTTGTGTGTGTGTGTGTGTGTGTGTGTGTGTGTGTGTGTGTGTGTGTGTGTGTGTGTGTGTGTGTGTGTGTGTGTGTGTCATACAAGGATATACGTAGCAATGGTTGTGTTGAACACTGGAACAGCTGACAATACTGTGTACTGTCTTTCTTTCACCGGTCACGCTGCATCTCGATTTCTCGTTGAGACTTGGTTGGGACTTGTGGCAGTAAATATAGTTTTCGTCAGTACTTTGTTGGATTGTTGTACAGACAGACGCACAAGCAGTACTGGTTGATTCTAGTAACTATGCATTGTTGACAAGTATAATGTTTTCTGGTCATACGCTGTGAAATGACTTGGTACACCATAAACCCCTTAGTACTAATCTTTGGTAGCAATCTGAATGGAACCTATGTATTGCAGCATCGACTGAAAATACACATACATGCACGCATGCACCCTCACTATATAGTAGCGACACACAGTAAGAGGGTTCCAAACCAAACTTGTCACACTGTGGTTTCAAGGGGTAAGGACTCTGGTACAATTAGTTTTGAATTGCACCGTGCACCTGTTTAAAGTATAGCTGGATGTCTGTGAGAAGTGTCGGGAGAGCCAAGCCAGGTGGGATCCCTAGACTTAGTAAATGTATTTCAACATTGCTTTGCTGATGACATTATTTATAGAGTACCAACAAGGTTTTGTTTTACAAGTTCTCAATTACTCTTTCAACCATGTTCCAAGCAGGTAGAATCAATCAGTCATAAATAACCTTCCTGAATCAAACACTTTAAGTCTCCTAAGAAACTGAGTAAGGTTTCTGTGGCTTGCCTTTTCATTGTAGTTTACATTAATAGCACAAGGAATACATATGAAATGTCTTTTCGACAAGAATATGCCAAAACAGAGTTGTTTAATATCAATGGTCCTGTTGTATTGTTCATTGCTGTAATCACAATGAGGAAGCCAACCACAGAATCGCACACAAATGAGGTTAAGTTTGCTCATATAACAAACCAAACTTACAGTATTAAAAATGCAACAACAGTGTTTGTTTCAATTCATAACAAATTTAATTTGCATAATAATATGTATACATTAGTCGTTAACTAGTTGCATAGTACATGCTAACACAAACATAATGCATAATTCACTAGAGGATATCTCCATGACATATCATTTTCAAATGGTCCACAGATAAAGAGGACAAGAAAAGGGACATTACATTTGTGAAGGTAGATTTTATAAAGTTAAGTCAAATGAAACATACAAACAGTGAACATATTCCTGAACAATTTAGTGAGAACAAAAGAAGTAGGAATTGGTGGCTGGAAATGATCAGTTCTTGGACACATCTCTTCAATATGTCCTATACAACTGAGCATGCTACACGTATTTTTCTTGAAATATAATTGCATCTTTGGAAAATGCATGATTACTGGTAATTCAAATTTTCCTGAAATTTAGTTGCATATTTGGAAAATGCATAACTAATTCAACTTATAGTGGAACATACTTCTATTACTAGAATAATGTCTTAATTCAGTATCTAACAATCACAATAATCAAGTTACTTCCCGTTATGTAGTATAATACTAACGTCATGTTCCCCCACTGTGTTGACACTGCGACGTATTAAGCATTATGGTACAGATGACTAGATGACTGACACTGTATGATTGTAGGCTGCAGTTGGCTGAAGATATCTGAATTAGCGGCAGAATAGGGACTTCAGCAGTTTCATCAGTAACCTCATC
Source organism: Ridgeia piscesae (assembly GCA_025642075.2). NCBI lineage: Eukaryota > Metazoa > Annelida > Polychaeta > Sabellida > Siboglinidae > Ridgeia > Ridgeia piscesae. The sequence goes on from JAODUO010000372.1 coordinate 137,141, forward strand.
TGTACCTATCGAAATTAGATCGGGATATAGTTCTAAGACAAGAAGCAATTATGCTGATTGCTCAAAGGATTATCATAACATTTATATCTGAAACATGCTATAAGTTGATCTTAACTATCAAGTAAAATGAAACATTAACAAATTATTCTGCATAGTTTGGCCCATGGAGTGTCCCGAAGTAGAGTGTAGTTTTGTGTGAATTGAGTAAGGTCACCAGGACGTGTCCCTGGCATGTTGTCACATCACGTCGTTGTAGTGAACACAATCACAGTTGAATCTTCACATCAATCAACGTTCCAATATTTCCACATCGTCTTTGGAAAAATATTGTCAATGACAAAGGCACTGTCATGTAAAGTCAATCTTGTTCCATGACAATATGGCAAGCACAGACTACGACTGATAACACAAGAGTTCCAGTCGATGAACCATCAACCATGAAGCTGTGGCCTGACGTTGGTTGATGTCCACAATATAGCTGTCACTCAGGTGAGCATGAACAATGCTGCTGGCTGTGGGAGTGCCCCTGGACTGGGAGCCAGGGATCCCAACTCGTAGAGAACACAGAACAACGACAACAACACAACAGCTCAACGGTCCTGTTGACAAACAGTTGGAAATCAAATGGCAAAATCAAAGAAGCAAAACCGAAATGAACATTGTAACGTTTGTTGTTGACAAGTAAATTATTCCCAGACTGCTGCTACAAAATGGTGTCACTTACATTGACTGCAACTTTTGCCGCTGCAATCGATGCAAGTGATATTTATCAGTGTAACGTAATTTTTTATTTGTCACAGATGTTTATGTTCTTTACAAAAAACAAGCAAGCCACATGGAAATCACATTGCATACTTACGCGAATCTGCTCTGGTCAGGGCAGATAACATTCTCGAGATCGCTGTGGATAACTGTGCACATGTCGCAAGACGAATGTTTGTACATACAGGTCTGCACCACTGCTGCATTTCTTCTTGTACTTGTTGACACTTGGGGTGACACTGGACATGTCGCACTCATGACCACAAAATTTCTGGCGTGGAGATCTTCATTTTTCAATAGAGATCATAAATGGCACTATGTAGTCTTAAGATGTCTTCCATAATAGTCCATCATAAAAAATAGATAGTCCACAATTAAGGTGCCAAATGTATGAAATATCACTCATATGAGGTGTTTTCATAAAACTAGTAATGGCCGTCAATAACAGGCCCTGGCAAGTGTTACTTAAAAAAATGCTGCCAATTCCTAAAAGGCTTGGCTTGTCTTTTTCTTCTAAAAAATATATACTGCATGTAAAGTATCATTATATAAATGTCTAAGAAATGCAAATTTTTGTTTGTTGCCAGCAGGAAGAGCAGCTTAGTTGCGGCTTGAATGTCAAGAGAGGATTGTTGTAATAAAGTCAGCAACATTGAGAGCAAGATCTCGACACCGCTCAATGATGTATTTCACGCCATCTGTGGAACTGTGTGCGATTTCAAAGAGCACAAACTACAAAGGAAGAGTTCAAAGTGATAGAGTTGACAAGTACCACAACAAGCAACCGGTCCACAACACCAACACAATGACAGAAACAACACGTCAACAAATTGATCATACCCCTAATTAGAACAGAAAGGTTTTCTTTTTTAAATTTATGAAACAACCATCACAATTCAGTTTGTGTGTTTTGCTGACATTAAAGTAAGTGGCAGATAAAGTGTATATGTTGGTGGCAAGCTCAAAAAATTAGCGAGCAGTAAGTATGTTAATAAATTGGGAAAATGGATGCTATGGCAATTTATTTACGCTGTAATAACTGTCACTTGTTTTGTGACGTTCTCATGTTTGTAATAAATGTAACGGAGATGTGTAACGGTGCAACAAATCTGGTATTGCCACTGTTTGTTCTCATCAAGGCACTTGAACCTTGATTGGTTGATTGTCTTCTCATTTCGTTTAAGAATTCAAGTTTTCAAACCAGACTTGCTGCTGGTCAAAGAATTGTATACACTTTATTGCAGGACATACAGACATGATTACTTCCTTGGTTGAAAACGATTCAGAATAATTGAGGTTTGATTCCTTACTGACAATGTAATATTACGCATACAAGACAGATAATTGAGGTTTGATTCCTTACTGACAATGTAATATTACGCATACAAGACAGATATTTCTGCTATGGATAAAAACAATATTGTTTCACTTAATTTATGTGAATTGTGCCTGATTTCGTGCGATTTTGTTTCAATGCAGTGTTGAGCTTATCTGGTTAATGCAAGGTCTAAATGTGTTTCACAGTTGTAGCTTGTGGCTGCTAGTGATAGGCTGATGCTTCAAATTGCAATATTTGTGCATGTTGCATAAATCAAACCGGTTCCAATCATGTGACTACCATAAACTGATCTCATGGGGATGTTTACTTGAACTATTGGGATGCGATTGTGTCAGGTGGGACTTTGTTGTATGACACATTCGCACTGGAATCAGAATAAACTTTGCTCATGTTAACATACTACCTAACTGTAAAGTCTGCGGTGAAACACTAAACATAACATTCATCAGAGACACGAGAAATAAGTGAAGAAAGAAGATTTTACGTCTTTCCAGAGGGCAAGCACATATGGCAGATTGGTAGTGGCTCCTCTGTAGACGTGTTTCACCTGAAATGGAGACAAAATCACAGCATTCTTGCCGTCTCTTGTATAAGTGACTAAAATACACATGGTACATTCTATTTGCTGCAATTCACATCATGCCACATTCACATCATCACTGAGAGGTAAACAACATGAGATGTACCACAACAGTAATGAATTTCAAGAAAGTAACATTGGGCACAAAATATAGGAATTACAGTTATAATACAAGACATTGAAGAGGATTGTTGTATGAAGAGGGGGAACTATTTAGGAAATGGTACGAGATAGAGTAAATGACACCTACCTCTCCATAATCACCAACTTGTGAGACAAGGTAGATGAGGCTGCAAACAATCACATCACCACTCATGTGCACACAGTTGATAAGACAAACACAAACAATGGCAAGATGAGAAATCCCTTCCACAACACATATCACAACATTTGGTGCAACATTCACTCATCACAGTTCTGAAACACCCCACATTATGTACTGTTTAAATGACTTATGTGTGGCTACCATTATGTTCTTTCATTATGACAGATTTATGGGATCACATTGATTAGAATATTTTAGTAATTTTGATTTTGCAATGCTAGCGACATTTTTAGTAAGTACATGTAGAACAATGAAGCAAGCGTTGTTTCTATTTTGGAGTTATGTAGAAGTTATTTGCTCTATACTAGTCTGAAATGCAGTCCGACTGTTTACACCTGAAACCTACGTAATACTTGTGCACAAAGAAACAGTGGAGTGGACTCTGCAGTGGGTGGACCAGGTGAGTTGGTAGGGGAAGGTAGGTGGGAAAGATGTTACATTTTCCAGAGTGGCAGACACTTGGGGTGCTCATGGAGGGTTGTCATGCAGATGCCCCTAGCCAGGGTGATGTTGCCCTCTTCATGGAAGAACTCACAGGCTCTGGAAGAAACACATGTGACTGTCAGGTTAATACTGCTACCTGACATCCATCTAGAATTCACCTAGCGCATGTGCATGCATATGTGCGTGTGTGTGTGCGTGTGTGCGTGTGTGCATGTGTGTGCGCACGTGTACATTTTCCTCCTAGAATCCTAGACAGCTTGCATTAGGAATATAAAAACTAAAGAATTACATTTTTAACACTTTGTAAGAACTATAATGCCTTCTCAAAATTCACAAACATTCACCACCTAGACATAAACTGATTAGTCATAACAACAGTCTAATGTCTGCAGTTGTTCTGAGAAACTTTGATTACAACTGTTTAACATTTATAATTACAAAAACATAATTTACGAACAGTTGATGAAAGTGTTTTCTTCGTGTGTGTTTACATAATGCCACCCCAAGACTCACTGACCTGTGAGTGAGCACTACGTTGCCAGGCATCAGTCTGAGCATGTCCTCATACACAGTCGCGTGGAGGCCGCGAGGCAGTGTCGCGAGGAACATGTCGACGACCTCGTTGTGAAAGTTGAAGTCACTCCAGTGGTGGGTAGTACTATGTGGTTGCAGGAACCGCGTTGCCATGGTGACAAGAGATCGGCGGACAAGACTGGCAAATGTGTGGAATCCACACGGCTCGATGGCACCACGCGGTGGCTGTATCCTGCTGTACATGTGTCTAAGGTATCTGCAGACACGGGCAGTGTAGAGACAGGAAGACACACAACAGTGGACATGGCTCTCTTGGACTCACATTTCATTTGATCCATTTCAACAAAGCACATTGTTTTGGTTGATTCTATATACAGCCATATTTCGCTTCGGCTAACACTGTATAATTCCTATCTGGAATTACGACTGAATGTTGCTATGGAATATACCTGCATCAAATTCAGTAGGTTTTGTTAGGAATGTTTTTAGGGAGCAAACATAATTCAACAATACAGGCTAAAATTTAGTAAATTCTGCTGAATGTTTGAATTCTACTGAAACTTTTACTAAAATATGAATATCTAACAAGCATACATACGCGAGCCATACAGTGCGAATGTGAGCCGTTGACTTGAGCGTGGAGAGAGCAGTCTCATAGGCCTCGACTGCCTGGTCTACATCACCCTGCAGGGCTAACAGGGCACTGCAACAACAATACACACACTGCAGGGCTAACAGGGCACTGCAACAACAATACACACACTGCAGGGCTAACAGGGCACTGCAACAACAATACACACACTGCAGGGCTAACAGGGCACTGCAACAACAATACACACACTGCAGGGCTAACAGGGCACTGCAACAACAACACACACACACTGCAGGGCTAACAGGGCACTGCAACAACAACACACACACACTGCAGGGGTACACAGGGCACTTCAACAACAACACACACGCTGCAGGGATAACAGGGCACTGCAACAACAATAACACACACTGCAGGGCTAACAGGGCACTGCAACAACAACACACACACTGCAGGGCTAACAGGGCACTGCAACAACAATAACACACACTGCAGGGCTAACAGGGCACTGCAACAACAACACACACACTGCAGGGCTAACAGGGCACTGCAACAACAATAACACACACTGCAGGGCTAACAGGGCACTGCAACAACAACACACACACTGCAGGGCTAACAGGGCACTGCAACAACAATAACACACACTGCAGGGCTAACAGGGCACTGCAACAACAACACACACACTGCAGGGCTAACAGGGCACTGCAACAACAATAACACACACTGCAGGGCTAGCAGGGCACTGCAACAACAACAACACACACTGCAGGGCTAACAGGGCACTGCAACAACAATAACACACACTGCAGGGCTAACAGGGCACTGCAACAACAACAACACACACTGCAGGGCTAACAGGGCACTGCAACAACAATAACACACACTGCAGGGCTAACAGGGCACTGCAACAACAACACACACACTGCAGGGCTAACAGGGCACTGCAACAACAATAACACACTGCAGGGCTAACAGGGCACTGCAACAACTATAACACACATTGCAGGGCTAACAGGGAACTGCAACAACAACAACACACACACTGCAGGGCTAACAGGGCACTGCAACAACAATAACACACATTGCAGGGCTAACAGGGAACTGCAACAACAATAACACACATTGCAGGGCTAACAGGGCACTGCAACAACAACACACACACTGCAGGGCTAACAGGGCACTGCAACAACAATAACACACATTGCAGGGCTAACAGGGCACTGCAATAACAATAACACACACTGCAGGGCTAACAAGGCACTGCAACAACAATAACACACACTGCAGGGCTAACAAGGCACTGCAACAACAACACACACACTGCAGGGCTAACAGGGCACTGCAACAACAATAACACACATTGCAGGGCTAACAGGGAACTGCAATAACAATAACACACACTGCAGGGCTAACAAGGCACTGCAACAACAATAACACACACTGCAGGGCTAACAAAGCACTGCAACAACAATAACACACACTGCAGGGCTAACAGGACACCGCAATAACACACCAGATATATCAATTTCTTGAAAAACGTTTTATGGATATTTACAAAAACACTGGCTGATGTTCATGAGTATGGCCTGTAACCCAGCATAGCTGAATTTACTCAAATTATACATGAACTAAATAGCCATCAGAATATCAAATCACACGAATAGCCAATAATATCCTTCGCATTAGTGGTTAAGCCACTAAAGCACAGACCAATGAATATAAATTACATCATGTAAATTACATAATGCATACACGGTGAAACCACATGTATTTCTTTATTGTATATAAACTTTACTGACTTCATTCAAAATCATGGATATTTGGTGTTTATATATGTATGTATATATATATATATATATATATATATATATATATATTATATATATACATTATATATATACATAATTATATATACATACATTATATATAATATATATATATATATATATATATATATATATATACATACATACATTATATATACATACATACATTATATATATATATATATATACATACATACATTATATATATATACATACATTATATATATATATATATATATATATATATATCTATATACATACATTATATATATATATATACATATATATATATATATATATATATATATATATATATATATATATATATATATATAATATCATATAAACATTATTCATGACATACAGAGGACGATGCTTCAGTGCAGTTGTGAGCTAATGGTGCTATTATTTGGATAGAAACTAATGGTTCAAGTTCATTGCCATCTTATCCTAGAGAAATATTGCTTCAGTTACCGGCAAATATTATTAGTGGTAGAGGGTAGTTTGAACCAATATTAAAAAGTATGTGTTTCGAGTTTGTGGATTTCAGACAGTCCACCCCCCAGTTCTGATCATATAACCACAGACCAGATGACCCAAACTGACCAGTAGCAGAGCCACAGTGACACTTGTTGGGACTGGATATCGTCACTTGTCACACCGTCTCTGACACTGGGAACCTTGTGTGACAGCAGCAATGGTTGATTGAGCAGTTTGCTGCAATAGAACACACTGATATAACTAATGAGGTATGTACACAATCATCTCATTCATCAGTTGTACACTAACAATGGCAGGGTATAGAACACACTAATGAGGTATGTACACAATCATCTCATTCATCAGTTGTACACTAACAATGGCAGTGTATAGAACACACTAATGAGGTATGTACACAATCATCTCATTCATCAGTTGTACACTAACAATGGCAGTGTATAGAACACACTAATGAGGTATGTACACAATCATCTCATTCATCAGTTGTACACTAACAATGGCAGTGTTTAGAACACACTAATGAGGTATGTACACAATCATCTCATTCATCAGTTGTACACTAACAATGGCAGTGTATAGAACACACTAATGAGGTATGTACACAATCATCTCATTCATCAGTTGTACACTAACAATGGCAGTGTTTAGAACACACTAATGAGGTATGTACACAATCATCTCATTCATCAGTTGTACACTAACAATGGCAGTGTTTAGAACACACTAATGAGGTATGTACACAATCATCTCATTCATCAGTTGTACACTAACAATGGCAGTGTTTAGAACACACTAATGAGGTATGTACACAATCATCTCATTCATCAGTTGTACACTAACAATGGCAGTGTTTAGAACACACTAATGAGGTATGTACACAATCATCTCATTCATCAGTTGTACACTAACAATGGCAGTGTTTAGAACACACTAATGAGGTATGTACACAATCATCTCATTCATCAGTTGTACACTAACAATGGCAGTGTTTAGAACACATTGATGTAATTAATGAGGTGGTTACACAATCATCATCATCAAGACATAAGCTCAGTATTATTACCATCAGTTTGTGCCAGAAACGTATTAATAGTTCTGCTTAGAATAAATTGTGGATGGTAAATTAAAAAATATCACATAATGGAAATTGCCTCACATTCCCATATTCATGTATGCACACATGATATGTCAAATTTGTTTACTATATGTTGACTGGATGATATTCACCTGTACAGCATGTTTGGATCACAAACTCGCTTGTCGTCTATGTCAAAGAATTCAATGGCACAGTCTTCAAGGAGCTCTAAGGCCCTGTCTTGGTCTCCCTGCAACGAGAACATAGTGAACAACCCTCCAGGTGAAGACACAGATGGGCTACACAGAACATAGTGAACAACCCACCAGGTGAAGACACAGATGGGCTACACAGAACATAGTGAACAACCCACCAGGTGAAGACACAGATGGGCTACACAGAACACAGTGAACAACCCTCCAGGTGAAGACACAGATGGGCTACACAGAACACAGTGAACAACCCACCAGGTGAAGACACAGATGGGCTACACAGAACACAGTGAACAACCCACCAGGTGAAGACACAGATGGGCTACACAGAACATAGTAAACAACCCTCGAGGTGAAGACACAGATGGGCTACACAGAACACAGTGAACAACCCTCCAGGTGAAGACACAGATGGGCTACACAGAACACAGTGAACAACCCACCAGGTGAAGACACAGATGGGCTACACAGAACACAGTGAACAACCCTCCAGGTGAAGACACAGATGGGCTACACAGAACACAGTGAACAACCCACCAGGTGAAGACACAGATGGGCTACACAGAACACAGTGAACAACCCTCCAGGTGAAGACACAGATGGGCTACACAGAACATAGTAAACACCCCTCCAGGTGAAGACACAGATGGGCTACACAGAACATAGTGAACAACCCTCCAGGTGAGACACAGATGGGCTACACAGAACATAGTGAACAACCCACCAGGTGAGACACAGATGGACTACACAGAACATAGTGAACACCCCCAGGTGAGACACAGATGGGCTACACAGAACATAGTGAACAACCCACCAGGTGAAGAACAATGGACACCAAACATAGTGAACAACCCACCAGGTGAGACACAGATGGGCTACACAGAACATAGTGAACAACCCACCAGGTGGAGACACAGATGGGCTACACAGAACATAGTGAACAACCCACCAGGTGAAGACACAGATGGGCTACACAGAACAAATGAACACCCTCCAGGTGAAGACACAGATGGGCTACACAGAACAATAACAACCCACCAGGTGAAGACACAGATGGGCTACACAAACATAGTGAACAACCCACCAGGTGAAGACACAGATGGGTACACAGAACATAGTGAACAACCCACCAGGTGAAGACACAGATGGGCTACACAGAACATAGTGAACAACCCACCAGGTGAAGACACAGATGGGCTACACAGAAACAATGAACAACCCACCAGGTGAGACACAGATGGGCTACACAGAACAAATGAACAACCCACCAGGTGAAGACACAGATGGGCTACACAAACATAGTGAACACCCACCAGGTGAAGACACAGATGGGCTACACAGAACATAGTGAACAACCCTCAGGTGAAGACACAGATGGGCTACACAAACATAGTGAACAACCCACCAGGTGAAGACACAGATGGGCTACACAAACATAGTGAACAACCCCAGGTGAAGACACAGATGGGCTACACAAACACATGAACACCCTCCAGGTGAAGACACAGATGGGCTACACAAACATAGTGAACACCCACAGGTGAGACACAGATGGGCTACACAGAACAAGTGAACAACCCACCAGGTGAAGACACAGATGGGCTACACAAAACATAGTGACACCCACCAGGTGAAGACACAGATGGGCTACACAGAACATAGTGAACAACCCACCAGGTGAAGACACAGATGGGCTACACAAAACATAGTAAACACCCCTCCAGGTGAAGACACAGATGGGCTACACAGAACATAGTGAACAACCCACCAGGTGAAGACACAGATGGGCTACACAGAACATAGTGAACAACCCACCAGGTGAAGACACAGATGGGCTACACAGAACATAGTGAACAACCCACCAGGTGGAGACACAGATGGGCTACACAAAACATAGTGAACAACCCACCAGGTGAAGACACAGATGGGCTACACAGAACATAGTGAACAACCCACCAGGTGAAGACACAGATGGGCTACACAGAACATAGTGAACAACCCACCAGGTGAAGACACAGATGGGCTACACAGAACATAGTGAACAACCCACCAGGTGAAGACACAGATGGGCTACACAGAACATAGTGAACAACCCACCAGGTGAAGACACAGATGGGCTACACAGAACATAGTGAACAACCCTCCAGGTGAAGACACAGATGGGCTACACAGAACATAGTGAACAACCCACCAGGTGAAGACACAGATGGGCTACACAGAACATAGTGAACAACCCACCAGGTGTAGACACAGATGGGCTACACAGAACATAGTGAACAACCCACCAGGTGAAGACACAGATGGGCTACACAGAACATAGTGAACAACCCACCAGGTGAAGACACAGATGGGCTACACAGAACATAGTGAACAACCCACCAGGTGAAGACACAGATGGGCTACACAGAACATAGTGAACAACCCTCCAGGTGAAGACACAGATGGGCTACACAGAACATAGTGAACAACCCACCAGGTGAAGACACAGATGGGCTACACAGAACATAGTGAACAACCCACCAGGTGAAGACACAGATGGGCTACACAGAACATAGTGAACAACCCACCAGGTGAAGACACAGATGGGCTACACAGAACATAGTGAACAACCCACCAGGTGAAGACACAGATGGGCTACACAGAACATAGTGAACAACCCACCAGGTGAAGACACAGATGGGCTACACAGAACACAATGAACAACCCTCCAGGTGAAGACACAGATGGGCTACACAGAACATAGTGAACAACCCATCCAGGTGAAGACACAGATGGGCTACACAGAACATAGTGAACAACCCACCAGGTGAAGACACAGATGGGCTACACAGAACACAATGAACAACCCTCCAGGTGAAGACACAGATGGGCTACACAGAACATAGTGAACAACCCACCAGGTGAAGACACAGATGGGCTACACAGAACACATGAACAACCCTCAGGTGAAGACACAGATGGGCTACACAGAACATAGTGAACAACCCACCAGGTGAAGACACAGATGGGCTACACAGAACATAGTGAACAACCCACCAGGTGAAGACACAGATGGGCTACACAGAACATAGTGAACAACCCTCCAGGTGAAGACACAGATGGGCTACACAGAACATAGTGAACAACCCACCAGGTGAAGACACAGATGGGCTGCCCAGCCACACTCAGGTGTTGTGAATGAGTAACAGGGCAAAACTACATTTGTCATCAATCCTGTAAAGCACTTTGAGGTGAAGATAAGTGGGCTAGCACAGAACCTAGTGGGAGGTGTGTGAGTACACACCTGGTGGAGGTGATAGTTGGCTGCCAGGAGGCAGGTGAGAGGTGTGTGAGTACTCACCTGGTGGAGGTGGTAGTTGGCTGCCAGGAGGCAGGTGAGAGGTGTGTGAGTACTCACCTGGTGGAGGTGGTAGTTGGCTGCCAGGAGGCAGGTGAGAGGTGTGTGAGTACTCACCTGGTGGAGGTGATAGTTGGCTGCCAGGAGGCAGGTGAGAGGTGTGTGAGTACTCACCTGGTGGAGGTGGTAGTTGGCTGCCAGGAGGCAGGTGAGAGGTGTGTGAGTACTCACCTGGTGGAGGTGATAGTTGGCTGCCAGGAGGCAGGTGAGAGGTGTGTTTGTGTACTCACCTGGTGGAGGTGGTAGTTGGCTGCCAGGAGGCAGGTGAGTGGTGTGTTTGTGTACTCACCTGGTGGAGGTGGTAGTTGGCTGCCAGGAGGCAGGTGAGTGGTGTGTTTGTGTACTCACCTGGTGGAGGTGGTAGTTGGCTGCCAGGAGGCAGGTGAGAGGTGTGTGAGTACTCACCTGGTGGAGGTGGTAGTTGGCTGCCAGGAGGCAGGTGAGAGGTGTGTTTGTGTACTCACCTGGTGGAGGTGGTAGTTGGCTGCCAGGAGGCAGGTGAGTGGTGTGTTTGTGTACTCACCTGGTGGAGGTGGTAGTTGGCTGCCAGGAGGCAGGTGAGTGGTGTGTTTGTGTACTCACCTGGTGGAGGTGGTAGTTGGCTGCCAGGAGGCAGGTGAGTGGTGTGTTTGTGTACTCACCTGGTGGAGGTGGTAGTTGGCTGCCAGGAGGCAGGTGAGAGGTGTGTTTGTGTACTCACCTGGTGGAGGTGGTAGTTGGCTGCCAGGAGGCAGGTGAGAGGTGTGTGAGTACTCACCTGGTGGAGGTGGTAGTTGGCTGCCAGGAGGCAGGTGAGTGGTGTGTTTGTGTACTCACCTGGTGGAGGTGGTAGTTGGCTGCCAGGAGGCAGGTGAGTGGTGTGTTTGTGTACTCACCTGGTGGAGGTGGTAGTTGGCTGCCAGGAGGCAGGTGAGTGGTGTGTTTGTGTACTCACCTGGTGGAGGTGATAGTTGGCTGCCAGGAGGCAGGTGAGAGGTGTGTTTGTGTACTCACCTGGTGGAGGTGGTAGTTGGCTGCCAGGAGGCAGGTGAGAGGTGTGTTTGTGTACTCACCTGGTGGAGGTGGTAGTTGGCTGCCAGGAGGCAGGTGAGAGGTGTGTTTGTGTACTCACCCTGTGGAGTTGGTAGTTGGCTGCCAGCAGGTAGAGACTGGCACTCGTAGGGTTGTATGACAGCGCCTCTGTCAGCATCTGTGTCAACACCTTCAGCTCAGTAACCACTCAAACAATCACAGCAGGTGCCAGAGTAACAAACAACATAGACACGAGAGAAGCACTCGGGGATGGATTTGGGATGGATGCTGATGGGTGGTCATGAGGGTGAAAGATGAAGAGAGGGGGACAACAGTATGGAAACTCACATTATAGCAAGGGTAAAATATATTGTTACTATGGTACCACTTTGTGAGTGATACGAAATGCATGATGCTTGAAGTATTTTGAAATTGGGTTGGGGGGGAAATGTTAGTGTGCACTGAATGCAAACACTTGTTACTTAAAATAAATACATATAACTTATTTCTGTATACTATTGCCAAACAAGCATGTATATCAACTTAGGACACCAAGAAGGGCAACTCTATGTTTTAAGAGGCAGCTGTGTAAACACTGGTAGTTCTCACGGTCTGTGCAGAGACAACATCCTCCTGCTGCGAGTCCAGTAGACACTGCCACATGTCCACAGACTCTGGCCACACCTTCAGGTACGACCGACACACACCATGCGCCTCGTCTCTACTGCAACACACACACAAAGACATTATATACTGCAACACACACACAAACACATTATATACTGCAACACACACACACACACACACACACAAACACATTATATACTGCAACACACACACAAACACATTATACACTGCAACACACATACAAACATCATATACTGCAACACACACACACACACACACACACACACACACACACACACACACACACACACACACACACACACACACAACACACACACACACACACACACAAACATTATATACTGCAACACACACAAACATTATATACTGAACACACACACACACACACACACACACACACACACACACACAGACACACACACACACACACACACACACACACACACACACACACACACACACACACACACACACAAACACATTATATACTGCAACACACACACACACTACAAACACATTATATACTGCAACACACACACAAACATTATATACTGCAACACACACACACACACACACACACACACACACACACACACACACACACACACACACACACACACACACACACACACACAAGAAAAACATTATATACTGCAACACACACACACAAACACATTATATACTGCAACACACACACACACACAAACATTATATACTGCAACACACACACACAAAACACATTATATACTGCAACACACACATACAAACACATTATATAGTGCAACACACACATACAAACACATTATATACTGCAACACACACACACACACAAACACATTATATACTGCATCACACACACACACAAACACATTATATGCTGCAACACACACACACACACACACACACACACACACACACACACACACACACACACACACACACACACACACACACACACACACACACACACAACACATTAAGTACTGCAACACACACACACACACACACACACACACACACACACACACACACACACACACACACACACACACACACACACACACACACACACACACACACACACACACACACACACACACACACACACACACACACACACACACACAGACACATTATATATTGCAACATATACACAAATACATTATCTATTGCAACATACATACAATCACATCACATATGGCAACACACACACAAACACATATACTGCAACATCACATTATACCTCTGTGGTCAACACAAAGACACATGTACTTTTCCATTTGGAGCAAATTTGTATTGAGATGGCACATTAAAAACTGCAACATTAAATCAACAGGATGTGACAGACCTGACTTCAGTGGCAACACTGCTGAAGTACAATGCAGAAAGTATTTTACACTTTATCTTTATTACTGAGTGAACGTACTTTCCATGTGCCAAGTGGAATTGCACAAGGTTCCTGTAGATAGCGAAGGCAGTTGCCGGTTGCTTCCCCATCGTGTGATCATGAGGAACTGAGCAGTCATTGATGGCGTCTTTGAAGAGAGTTTGTAGTATGGCTTTGGAGCAGCGAGTGCCGGCTCCAAACTTCCATGGAAACACCCAAGGCTCCTACAAGACAATCATTCACAGGAAACACCAGTCACCTTGGGTAGCTGAGTAAAGTAAAGGAACATGGTTCTTGTAGAATATTCCCTAGTACTGTAATGTAGTAATGAAGCACTTATTAACCAGACCTTTCATAATATATGCTATCCCAATCAATTACAACTGTCACCACAGGACACATTAATATAAAGGACATATATAAATTCAGCTTTTCGTAGGACTTAAAAAGTTTCTAAGATTATCTAGTTAGCATGGATAGTATCATGTAAACTAATTAGTCAATATTATTTCTGTTCATATTGATAAATACACTGACAATTTGGTCAAGATGGGATGAATAATTTTGAAGATGTGACATTTCCTGAGGAGTGTGACCCCCCATAAGTGGTGTGATGCACCCACCTTGTTGACTATGGTGCTGCAGGTGCTGTCTGCAGGGTCAAACAGATGTGTGGGTGGACGTTGGAACTCCAGCAAGTGGATGTAGGCCAGCCACGCAAGCACACGGTCCGACAGGCACAGGTGTGACGCCACGTACCCCGACAGGGTGCGCTCCAACACACCAATCTACACACAACACACCAGTCTACATCAACAAACCAGTCTACATCAACACACCAGTCTATATCAACACACCAGTCTACATCAACATACAAACTTACATCAACAAATTAGTCTACACACAACACACCAATCTACACACAACACACCAATCTACACACAGCACACCAGTCTACACCAACACACAACTCTACATCAACACATTATCTACACACAACACACCAATCTACACACAGCACACCAGTCTACTTCAACACAAGTCTACATCAACACACCAACCTAATTACATCACGCCACTCTTCACACGACACACCGGTTTACATACAACACACCAGTCTACATCAATACAACAGCTTACCTCAACACATTAGTCTACACACACAGTACACACCAATCTACAAAGAACACACCAGTCTATGTACAACACATCAATCTGCACACAACACGATACTACATCAACACAAAAGTCTACACACAACACACCAATCTATACATAACACATGTCTACATCAACACATCAGTCTACCCACAACACACCAGCTTACATCAACACAAATCTACATCAACACACCAGTCTACACACAACAGTGACATACACACACACCATACTCACACAAGCATGCAGCATGCACGCACGCATGCATGCATGCACGCACGCACGCACGCACGCACAATGTTATTTGGTCCCTTTTGTTCCCTGGTATTTCTTCAGTGAGATTATCAAATTCACTGAAAACTTAGTTGAAGTTTGCATACAACATACTATGTATGCAAGGCTAAATTTTTCTCAAATTATATAAAAATACAAGGTCTATTTGTCTTGTATATCAGCTCAAAATGTTGTTCACAGTTCATATTTATGATCCACTAACACCAGAGACACACGCTGAGAGTGTAACCAAGATGCAGAGGATGCTGCTGCACTTGCTTTCACCTCACCTGCATTAGCCGGAGCGCTGTTTTCTGCTTGCCGCAGTGGACATTCAGCGCCACCTGGAGGAGGAGGATCTCGAGCAAGTGGTGTGAGCGGGCTTCAGGCGGCTCTGTTGATTGGTCACACAGGAACTTCTTGATGCGAGCACAAATCTCATTCCTACGAATGTTGGTTGACAACTCCAACAGCTGCAATCAAACAAATCTCATTCCTACGAATGTTGGTTGACAACTCCAACAGCTGCAATCAAACAAATCTCATTCCTACGAATGTTGGTTGACAACTCCAACAGCTGCAATCAAACAAATCTCATTCCTGCGAATGTTGGTTGACAACTCCAACAGCTGCAATCAAACAAATCTCATTCCTACGAATGTTGGTTGACAACTCCAACAGCTGCAATCAAACAAATCTCATTCCTACGAATGTTGGTTGACAACTCCAACAGCTGCAATCAAACAAATCTCATTCCTACGAATGTAGGTTGACAACTCCAACAGCTGCAATCAAACAAATCTCATTCCTACGAATGTTGGTTGACAACTCCAACAGCTGCAATCAAACACAAATCTCATTCCTATGAATGTTGGTTGACAACTCCAACAGCTGCAATCATACACAAATCTCATTCCTACGAATGTTGGTTGACAACTCCAACAGCTGCAATCAAACACAAATCTCATTCCTACGAATGTTGGTTGACAACTCCAACAGCTGCAATCAAACACAAATCTCATTCCTACAAATGTTGGTTGACAACTCCAACAGGTGCAATCAAACAAATCTCATTCCTACGAATGTTGGTTGACAACTCCAACAGCTGCAATCATACACAAATCTCATTCCTACGAATGTTGGTTGACAACTCCAACAGCTGCAATCAAACAAATCTCATTCCTACGAATGTTGGTTGACAACTCCAACAGCTGCAATCAAACACAACTCTCATTCCTACGAATGTTGGTTGACAACTCCAACAGCTGCAATCATACACAAATCTCATTCCTACGAATGTTGGTTGACAACTCCAACAGCTGCAATCATACACAAATCTCATTCCTACGAATGTTGGTTGACAACTCCAACAGCTGCAATCAAACACAAATCTCATTCCTACGAATGTTGGTTGACAACTCCAACAGCTGCAATCAAACACAAATCTCATTCCTACGAATGTTGGTTGACAACTCCAACAGCTGCAATCATACACAAATCTCATTCCTACGAATGTTGGTTGACAACTCCAACAGCTGCAATCAAACACAAATCTCATTCCTACGAATGTTGGTTGACAACTCCAACAGCTGCAATCAAACACAAATCTCATTCCTACGAATGTTGGTTGACAACTCCAACAGCTGCAATCATACACAAATCTCATTCCTACGAATGTTGGTTGACAACTCCAACAGCTGCAATAAACAAATCTCATTCCTACAATGTTGGTTGACAATCCAAAGGTGCAATCAAACACAAATCTCATTCCTACGAATGTTGGTTGACAACTCCAACAGCTGCAATCATACACAAATCTCATTCCTACGAATGTTGGTTGACAACTCCAACAGCTGCAATCAAAACAAATCTCATTCCTACGAATGTTGGTTGACAACTCCAACAGCTGCAATCAAACACAAATCTCATTCCTACGAATGTTGGTTGACAACTCCAACAGCTGCAATCAACACAAATCTCATTCCTACGAATGTTGGTTGACAACTCCAACAGCTGCAATCAAACACAAATCTCATTCCTACGAATGTTGGTTGACAACTCCAACAGCTGCAATCATACACAAATCTCATTCCTACGAATGTTGGTTGACAACTCCAACAGCTGCAATCAAACACAAATCTCATTCCTACGAATGTTGGTTGACAACTCCAACAGCTGCAATCAAACAAATCTCATTCCTACGAATGTTGGTTGACAACTCCAACAGCTGCAATCAAACAAATCTCATTCCTACGAATGTTGGTTGACAATTCCAATAGCTGCAATCAAACACAAATCTCATTCCTACGAATGTTGGTTGACAACTCCAACAGCTGCAATCATACACAAATCTCATTCCTACGAATGTTGGTTGACAACTCCAACAGCTGCAATCAAACAAATCTCATTCCTACGAATGTTGGTTGACAACTCCAACAGCTGCAATCAAACACAAATCTCATTCCTACGAATGTTGGTTGACAACTCCAACAGCTGCAATCAAACAAATCTCATTCCTACGAATGTTGGTTGACAACTCCAACAGCTGCAATCAAACACAAATCTCATTCCTACGAATGTTGGTTGACAACTCCAACAGCTGCATCAAACAAATCTCATTCCTACGAATGTTGGTTGACAACTCCAACAGCTGCAATCAAACAAATCTCATTCCTACGAATGTTGGTTGACAACTCCAACAGCTGCAATCAAACAAATCTCATTCCTACGAATGTTGGTTGACAACTCCAACAGCTGCAATCAAACACAAATCTCATTCCTACGAATGTTGGTTGACAACTCCAACAGCTGCAATCAACACAAATCTCATTCCTACGAATGTTGGTTGACAACTCCAACAGCTGCAATCAAACAAATCTCATTCCTACGAATGTTGGTTGACAATTCCAAAGCTGCAATCAAACACAAATCTCATTCCTACAATGTTGGTTGACAACTCCAACAGCTGCAATCAACACAAATCTCATTCCTACGAATGTTGGTTGACAACTCCAACAGCTGCAATCAAACAAATCTCATTCCTACGAATGTTGGTTGACAACTCCAACAGCCCCCGGTGCAATCAAACACAAATCTCATTCCTACGAATGTTGGTTGACAACTCCAACAGCTGCAATCAAACAAATCTCATTCCTACGAATGTTGGTTGACAACTCCAACAGCTGCAATCAAACACAAATCTCATTCCTACGAATGTTGGTTGACAACTCCAACAGCTGCAATCATACACAAATCTCATTCCTACGAATGTTGGTTGACAACTCCAACAGCTGCAATCAAAACAAATCTCATTCCTACGAATGTTGGTTGACAACTCCAACAGCTGCAATCAAACACAAATCTCATTCCTACGAATGTTGGTTGACAACTCCAACAGCTGCAATCATACACAAATCTCATTCCTACGAATGTTGGTTGACAATTCCAACAGCTGCAATCAAACACAAATCTCATTCCTACGAATGTTGGTTGACAACTCCAACAGCTGCAATCATACACAAATCTCATTCCTATGAATGTTGGTTGACAACTCCAACAGCTGCAATCAAACAAATCTCATTCCTACGAATGTTGGTTGACAACTCCAACAGCTGCAATCAAACACAAATCTCATTCCTACGAATGTTGGTTGACAACTGCAACAGCTGCAATCAAACAGTTCTTTATTACTTCACAGAGAAATGTGTATTAATGGATTGTTATACTCAGTCAGGAAATGTCAAAATCCAGCATCAGAATGATGTACACTTTATAATAGTAACTACATCAATGAAATTTACACTTTTCGTGGACATTTTATGTCAGTCTATTTGTGTTACGTGGACATCACCAGATGATGTGTGACATAACAGGACATCATATCACACAACTAAAATGACAAGTGCTCCAAGCACAGCATTCACTGAGCTCTAGTAGAGTTACAGAAGGTGTCACCTTGCGATACAACTTGTAGCTGGGTGCATACTGCACGGCCTGTCGACACAACTGGGCCATTTCCGCGTGGTCTTCCCGACGTGCGAACAGTTTCAGGTAGTACAGCCAGAGGTCACTGTCATTGCGGTTCTTTTCGAGTGCTCGAGACAATACGTTCAGGGCATGTTCTAGGTTGCGCTCAGAGTGCCTGCACAAAGTGTCTTATATGATGACAGGTATTTAATCCATTATAAATTTAAGGTTGAACTCGATTCAATTAAATCATGTTTCAGAATAATATTGTGACAAATTGAACCATTCTAGTGAGACTACATGGTATTAGTTATTCATGTGTTTAATTTATGTAGTTTTGATGACACTACCAGAAAATAATTTATCATTATTTGTGGAAAGACCCATTGCCATGGCAGAAGCACATGACAAATTGTCCAATCTAATGGTCAAATAATACTAATAGTGTTTAATTTCACAGCATTTACGTGAAAAAAACCCAGCTTAGATACATTTTATAGGGGTTATAATTGCCAATAACCTACCCCTTGGGGTTGTGCAGTTTCTTGTAGGTGAGTTTCAGCCACAGCTGTGTGTCATGAGGGTGTTCTAATACAGCTGTCTCAAGGTCTTGTACCTCGTGGCCACTGATCATCCAGTACCTCACGTCTGCCTCACCCACAATGTTGTCTTCATCAAGCCAACTCAACTTTGATCGTGTGTCTGTCAGGTACAAAAAAAAGAGTTATTTATGCTTGGCAGACAAAGCAATTCAACTGTTATCAGTGACTGGAAATGCCCAGGAGCCAAAATGAACACAACTTTGGTCAATAAAATTTGCATTATTTGCTCAACAGATGTCAAACTACTATCAAAACAATTTAAGAAACAAATGATAAAAACATAGAAATGTAAGGAAAGTAAAATGGAGGCACATAGAAAAAACTGAAAATATAGGCTTCTGCATTATCTAAAAAGCTTTAGTAAAAACTTAGTAACTATAACATTACAACAGTAATGCACAACCAAAAAAAAAATGAAGAAAATCAGTACCAACCATATTTACGCAGCTGGACTCGATCTGACAATTCATCGTCAAAATTTCTGCACTTCACTATGTTACGTCGCTGCTGACCAGGGCGCCATCTTCTGGCATCGACAAAGGTGACATGTGGTGGAACTGTGAGAGAGAGAGAATTAAGCTGACTCACAATAAGTACAATAAAACCAAAGAAAACATTTTGTTGAAACAAACCCGTTACATTCTACCGACACATTTGGATGTATGCTGTCAAAATGTTGTAGCTCTCTAAATCACATTTTACAATGCTCTGCTGATTTCTATCAACAAATTAATATAAAATCTATAATTATTTTCTGAGGACATGTGAATGTTTTCTTAACACGATATTATTACATATAATAATATTTATTAGTTTGTGTATTAACTTATGGATACATGCATGTTTTACATTTGATGTGCCTATTTACATGTTATTCTGACATATGGCAGTAAATAAATGTGACTTCTAATGGGTTACTGTAGTATATAAATACATATACATACGTTGAGCAGCATGTTTGTTGACTTGACTGGCCAGTAGCACACATAACTCGTCCACACTCACACTGGCATTCTGTTGTCGCAGTGTCTCTACAAACTTCTCTGCAAACACGTACATTCACTTACATTTACAAACAATCATAGCACCACTGTGACAACAGCAATGGGACCTATATGATGGGATTCCCTACAACATATACCAGAACATACCTGTTTGAGCGACTGCTACAACCCGCCAGGTGCTGCATTAATAGTAACCGTTCAGTACAAGTAAGGATTAGTGTAAGTAGTAAACTGATCACACTACCATGCAACTAGTACCTAATACATTCTATCATTCATGGCTTGTCTCCTGCCTATGCCATAAATCCCCAGGTAGCTCATATGGAATGTGTGGGCTAATATCATCTGAAAAACATTTACCACATAGACGAGCCTACATTGAAAGCAGGCTGGCTACTCACGAAGGAGTTTTGGGACATCTTGGTCAGGTGTGGCTGGGGTGACTCCAGCTATGCCTGGGCTGTAGGAGACTATGTCCATGAGCAGCTCTTGCTCCGTCAGTGCCACGTCACTCTGGTGCTGCCTGGGGGCAATAACACACAAGATACACACAAAACAAGAGAGTCCAACCTGTCTATCTAAGTATACCTAAGACGGGCGGGGTATACTTAGATAAATAGGTTGGACTCTCGATAAGCCAAATGGCTTCCTAGTCCACCTGCCATCTAGAGTTGAATCTCTATGTGGCAATCTTGTTAAATCTTGTTAAACTCGTGTCACAATCTTCAACAGTCTGGTGTGCAAGTGAAACTGTTTTTATACCCATCGCTAGAGTAACAAGTAAACTGTGAACTGTGTGGAATGTTGGCAGATAAGCCATGTTTTGTGTTTGTGTTTGAGTTACATGAATGGATAAATTATTACCATAGCCATTTCAAAATATATGAACATGCCTGAATTATGGCAATTCACAGCAAACAAATTATATTTTTATACATAGCTGATTAATAATATGTCATCACTTCATATCTGAATTATGTGTTTTGTTTTGGGTAACAACAACAAAATATGTGATATCAATAGTACATATGTGATTTCAATTTTCTAAGGGCCTTTCAGCTAAACCTTATCAACATTTCTAAGATTATCTTAGCTACAGTTGAATACATTTATTAAGTTATTACATAATGAGTGACCATTTACAAATAAATATAATACATTGTAAGCTGGGTGAAGATATGAGTAGTTTTTAAGAAATGGCATAATGTTTTCTATTAGCCCATTTGCCAACCAGTCTAATTTCCCTTCACAACTAGTTGACTGTGTGCTGAGCTATGGTGCTGTCAACTGTCAACTGTCAACTGTGATGTCATGTCACTCACCATGGACACTTCTCATCGTTACATTTGCCCATCAGATCAAAGCGGCACAAGATGATCTTTGTGTGGATCTTGTGTGAGAACGTCAGTGAGCTGATGATCCGTCTCTCCTTTGTGCGGAAGTACGGGCTGAACCTGAGGGACGACAACAGTCAACGGCAATTGGTCCATCGAAAGGGGAAGAGGGGAGGAACCAAGGGAAGACAGGGTTGGTGTGACAGGATACCGGGTGTGGATGGCTATGGGAGGAGTGAAGGGAAGCGGAAGACAGCGACAAAGTAGGCCAAAGATCTCAAGGGAATAGGAAGTGAGGAAGAGACATAGGGTGGGGAAGATTTTGGTAATGGAAAACAGGATCAACGATTGTTTGAAGAAAATGGAGGACTGGATTATAGCCCAGTCTAAATCCAGGCTGCTTCAAGTTACATCCTTGAAATTCAACCATCATAGATCTATTTTACAAAAACAAAACATCCTCAACTCCACTAGGATTACAACATTACAGGAATTTATGTTAGATTAGCAATTACTGCTGTACAAATGCTGTAATAGCTATTTAATGTCAGCAAAAATAATATACTTTATGCAGACATGTCTGAAAGTGTAAATCTATCTGATGAAATGTTTCACATCAGATTAATGACTCACATTCTGGTGGACTTTTTTTTTTACCAAGTTACACATCTTTTAATACAGGAAAGAAAAAACATTCACAGAATTTTCATTATATAGTATTCTATTTTTATTTGATGGTTCTTTATGTAATTTATTACTTAAATTATTTATTGAACATATATGTTTTAGGTTTACTATCCTTAAATTTAATTGTATTTTAACTTTTTAATTACATTTTCAGTTATTTGTTTTGTTTTTAAATCATTTAACTTAATATGTTAATGTTCTAAATATTTGCCAGAAGATTTAATATTACTGTACCGTAAATTGCCATAGAGCACTGAATGATTATGGTGCTATATAAATATATTTTATTTATTATTATTATTATTACTTACAATCTATAAGCATGCATGCAAGCATGCACACACCAAATGTGCCCGTCTAAATGCCTGTACACACCGTAAGTGTCCGAGTGAGTCTCACCTGTATGACCGGAAGCGCAGTAAAGGACTGGTGTAGGTGGCCAGTGGACCCAGCACAAGGGTTGTGTCTTCCCCACCCTCCTGTCCTGTCTCCATTGGCAACTTGGCCCCAGTCACCTACAACCAGAACACAACCAAATGTCAACAGTTAACTCTTCTGCCATTCATAAAACTATCCGTCACTTTTATCAATTTCAGTGATGAATTTAAGGATCTGATTTAAGGATCTGGGTAATTGAAAAAGGTCACTATTACAACCTAACAGTGTGGTCTGTAGTATATACGCCTTTGGGATTGTAATACCTTACAGGTTCAAAGAATAATTTCAAATGAATATATGAACGCCAAATTGTGAAAAGTTTGTGTTGTTAATGTTTCCACCACATTATTTAGTAATTATTATAACGCAATAAAGATTACAATGTCTTTCTCAGGAGAATCACATATGTTCTGTGGGATGCAGATCAAAATTAAATCAGAAAGTGAAGCACACCTGTATGAAATGATAAAAACAGAATGGTACTATCAGATTGAGTGACACACCTGTTGTAGGGGAAGTTGGAATGCTTGTGTTCCTACAGACATGTCTCTTTCTAAAGCCGGCAACTTAGAGACGTGTTCCTTCTGAAACCCAAGGGCACAGTGACAATAAATCATGCACTGTTCCAGTATGTGATAGATATCATGTTGCTTGCAATGCCAACTCCAGCAACCAAAGCTGTAGAGTTTGTGTACATCAGCACCACTGGATGTGTGAGTCTATGACAGAGTTTGTTTTGTTTCCCTGTGTGGGAGAGATCTCCTACTCTGCCTGGCATAGACACCTGGCTGAAAGAACCAACAGCTTTTTAGGATCTCTTCTGAAAGACAGGCAAAATGGGAAGAGTAGAACTGCCAAAGTCTTGGAACAGCAACAAGTGGATTTGATCCTAGATCCTTTAAAGTGAGAGTCCTGTGCTCGAATCATTCTCTTGTAAAATCCATAACATAAAAGTGACAACATTTATATGTACATACTTTAATTTGTTACTTTTTAATAATCATGGCAAAACAGGTTTTCAATAAAACATCAGGCTCTAGCATGAGTTTGTAACAGGGATGTGTGGAAAAGCTGGTAATGAGTTTTGCATAGATACAAAACAATCCTATATACCTACCATGTTTGGATTTAACATAAGTCTCAGAGTAGATTAGAGGAATGAAGGAGAGACTTACATGTAGTCTTTTCAGAGTCTCGAGTTGTTGGCCCCGTGGCATGCTGAACTTACATACAGACTTGGGTTTGCTCTTCGTTCCAGCGTCAACATTAGCCTTGGTATCAGCTTCAACATTAGCCTTGATACCAGCCTCAATATTAGCCTTGGTACCAGCCTCAACATTAGCCTTGGTACCAGCTACCTTAGCCTTGGTACCAGCCACACTAGCAGCTGTGACAACAGGTTTAGTAGCTACTCCTGGCATCATACCAGGATCAACACTGTTGTTCTTACTATGTGTCACATGGTTGCCTGTGTTTGTTGTCAATGCACTGGCTATTGGAGACAGTTCTTTCCCAACCACGTCTGGTCTGTCCCTCAGGGTGCTACGGCTCTTACATGCTGCCACACCATTCCACGGGAGAGTCAAGTCAGGCTTGGTGCTTGGACTGAGATCAATTAACGAGCGCTGTCGTCTCGGCAAGATGACCACCTGGTGGTCCTTCTCAGAGTCGCTGCCACAACTAAACGTCATCTTCTCCTCAGTAATGATATGACTCGTCCGCGGTGGCTTAATGGTGACAACTCGCGTGTCCTTCTTCTCAACAGGAGACGTGACATTCTTCCAGGCCTGCGACTCTTTGAACTGACGGATCATGTCAGCGTACTGCTGCTCCAGTGCCTGCAAACGTGTCTTCTCCTTTGCGATGTACTCTGGCGTCATCTTTGGTTCCAATGTCACACGTCGTTTTGGCGTCTGTGAGCTCCCAGTGCCAGCCGGCCGTTTACCCTGAAAGGAATATAGTGATGCAAATGGTAGGTGCTATGTCCCCAAATTGTGAAATGAAGTTTTGTATTGTTTGGGATGTTGTATTCCCCAGATCATAAGGTCTAAGATGTTACCTGTCCTGTGGAAATAGGTTCAGTAGTTATATATTTATTGCTAGAATATAAGCAAACTTCAAAAAGCAACTTTTAAAGAAAAAATGGGCCAAGAGGCCCTGATGTCGTTTGGACAATATAGTCAGTTTGTAATTATGAATAAAATGTGTTTTGGTGAATTATATTCTCTTCACCATAACCACCTAATTGGCATTTTCTCTATGCATTTGCATTTTTGTCAAAATTAAAATAAATAACAGCTTTTTTAACACTCACAGCCACAGTGATACTGACAGCGTTTGATGTGACTGTCTTTGATGTACCCTTCTCCAGAACTGTCATGTCTCGCGTCAAACCTGTCAACCTGACCGCCTTCTCTGACATCTCAGCTTCCACTGCTGCCACCTACAGGCAGTCAACATAAACACTGTCATTTGTGTTATCTCACAATATGTTCATTTAATCATAATACAAATCATAATAGGCGTGGATTTTTCCTTTCTTAAATTTATATCTTGGGTATTGTAAAGTATCATCATATGATTGTGGCACTAGTTACTTTTATATTGATACATCATCATTGACTGGATCTGACATAGAATTATATCAGTTACATAACAATGGTAGTAGCATTTTAATTTCTGATACACCAGACCCAGAATTGGAGTTACTTAAAAATTCATTAGGCTAACCAAGTAATCTGATTTTTCTTTTTAATTACATTTCTTATTTGAAAATTAGTTTGAACTATATTTTAAAATAAATTTATCGATTTTACTCATATTAAGTTTGCAAAGATTGAACTGTTATTACCTTTTTTTACATAATTGAAACAATGCACTAGATTAAAGAAAATACAAATGACGAAAAAAACTGAAATAATTTGGATGAAATTGTGGTGGGAACTGGCGACTGGCACACAATGACTGGGTGATGTGAACATGACAAAGACAGCAGCAAAACAAAAGGGGTTAGACCAAAATTAACTGGACAAATAATTTTAAGACAGGGCAAACATGAGACAGATCTTTCTGTAGGATCACATTTTTGCCAGTCACAAATCTGGTGGTGGACATGTGCATGTTAACCCACACACATCTAAGCCAGTCGAGATGTGTGTAATGACCGGAAATAGACTACAAACACACGTATGTAACCCCCATTTCAAAGCATACTTGACAATATATCAGACTTTTGAAGACCTTTCTTGCTCTTTATTTTTTGCCCATCCACTACCCCTCAGGTTAATATTTTGCCCCATCCAAATGTGTTTTACCCATCCAAATGATGGGTGGAGGGGGTTCTACATAAAGCAAGGGTAAGGCAGGATATATTGCTGGTGCATGGGAATAAATGGAGATGAGTGACTTTGATGTGACACAGCCTGCAGTGATGGAGACAGAAGATGAGAAGACGCTGCAAGGGCAGGAGACAGACCCGTAGTGTGAGTTTGTCCTTCTGCTGGGTGTGGGCCCGGGCTATGATGTCTGCGGCGGCCAGCTGCTCCCGTAACTTCTGTGCCTTGAGCTGTGACGTGCGACACACGGCTGTCTTGCGCTGTAGCTGCTGGCGGAGAGAGTCCAACATAGCCTGCTGTCGCGCCATCACCTTCCTACACAGTACAACATGGGGCGGTTAGGTGGTGCGTTACGACTGGGGCAGAAACCACAGACAGATCCATGGAGTGGCTTAAGTTAGACAATGCAGCTGCAGCAAATGTTTTAATTGTGAACACTACCACCACCTGTCTCCCAATGTCATCACCAAGTGGAGTCTAGAGGGACAGGAGAACAGTTGAAGATCTAAAATTACAGACAAACATTTTCTTCAGCACACACCCCACTTCTTCCAATGTTACCAACAACAGCAGCACAATATTGAGACCGCAGGATCAATATGTTTTGGTAGGTATCAAGAGGTTTAACTGGAAGTAGCATGCAGCAGATAATAATAGTTATCATAATTCTGGTGATGCCACCTTGCCCACTGATGTCAATAATGTGAAATCAACAACTGTACATTTGTGCTTTTCTTCTTCCAATATTTCATCATTTGGTCAATGGTCCTAGTGACCATATACAGGAAGATGTGAGTGGACCTTGGCATCTGAGAGGAACACTCACAACTTACTCTCTTTATGCACAGATTTAGCAAGCAAAATAGCTAATATTACAAGGGTATAATCAAAGCTATAATTAGCGTTACACAAACTGAAACATCACGCAGATAAACACATTAAATAACCTTAACTGTGACTTACGCAATTATGACAATACAAGGTCAAGTGATGTGAATTAACAACTACGTGATTAACATACACACACCTTTCAAAGGACACCTGTCGTGCGAGGACCTTCAAATGCCTGTCCTGAGTCACCCTCTTCTCTGCTGCCACGTGGGCTTCTGTCCCTACAACTGCCTGGACTGTCTTCCCTACAACTGCCTGGACTGTCTTCCCTACAGCCCCATGGACTGCCTTCCCTACAGCCCCATGGACTGTCTTCCCTACAGCCCCATGGACTGTCTTCCCTACAGTGATGAGCATGCCGGCAGACTTCCCTTGGTTAGCTGACACTTTAGTCTGGCGGGCAGGTAACATGGCAGTTTGCTTGACTGACCTGGTCTGCCTGACTGACCTGGTCAGCCCCGCTGATCCTGGGCACTTGTCTGACCTGGCCTGGCTCACTGACACGGTTTGCTCCTTTTCGTTTGCCTGAAAACAATGCTATTTTGTACCACAAGCTGGTGTTAACGTTTTCACATTTCACTTTCAAATTTACAGTTTGTATATGTACAACTGTCTACTACCACGAGATGACACTACAGTAAACAGAGGCGCTTCAGTCAGTGACAAAGACAACATAAAACTGCCAAAATAAAAAACTGAACGAAAAGTTAATTTGACAGCAAAATAGGAAAAGAGAAATTATTTGAAATCTTCTGTCTGACGAATGTGTCCACACATAAGTAGAGACATCAAAATGTTTTACACAACCTTTGCCATATAACACTGTACATTGGTGTAACAATAACAACAAAACCATTTCCAAAAGGCACTTTCTCCAATTTACAAGCAGTGTATGTTTATATAAGAGTCAGTTTGTCTTCTGTATGTCAGTGACATTGCTAGGTCAATTTTATTTCTTGCAAAACAGCTGCACTGTAGCTAGTAGCTTTGTCAACTGTCTGCCAAGTGCACTCAATGGCAGAATAAACTAATGTATTTGTGTGTGATTACTTTGACCAACTGTGACCAAAATGTCAGAACCTGCATTCTGAATCTTGTGACTAAATGTTGTCATGTATTTTGCAACAAAACATTGCATGGCCAAATGTTCTGATCTGTCATGAGGCCCAGATGATGGCAAATAGCTAGACTTCCAGAAAAATTGCATATGTTTAGTCTGCCTCACCTCCGCAGTCTTGCGAGCCTCCTTCAAGAAAAGGTCAAGGCTACCCAGGAAGTCACTCCTGCCCCCTGGTGGTGGTGCTGAGCACCGTGAGCTGCTGCCATCAGAGTCGCTGTCTGACGAATCATCTGCCAGGTTAATGATCACCTTTTCATGTATGGGAATCTGGAATCACAAAAGATGTGTGATCACAGACAGTTGCATAAAGTGGGGTAGGTCGGTTATTCAAAACAACTTGCAATTTGGGTCTAAGTTATGAAATGTAAAGGACAAACCAGTCTGCATAATTTTGCTTTATTATAGTAATCCTAACTATAACCAAGTATACATATTTTTGTATGTCAAAGCTTTCTTCCTAAACAGCTTCAGCCTGCCACACAAGGAGTAATCCACATGACCACACAGATCAATAAGTAGGGTCTACCAGTTGACAAACCTCACTTTCTATACAACTTCTGTACATGCATGACACAGTTTTTGCCATTTGAATGAGTATATTATGGTGTTTGGGTAATAATGCTGTGTTTTCTAACATTTCATCAATATTACTATCATAACACCATGTATGAACTACCAAACTATCCCACCAGGGGATGGACATTGTGCTAGTACAATCAATAAACAATTGCCAACTGAAATAAATTAAGCTGAGTTGTGTCTTTTGAGTTAGTGATATGTACTATCTGTTGCATTGAATTGGTGACAACAAAAACATTGTTTAATGGGAGTGATTTTTAAAATTCTATCACAGCCCTGGTTTCTTGCTCCAGGGATTGGGCGGAGGGATTTGCATAATTTGGTAATGTTAAACATAAATGCAATCATAAGTTATGGCAGCCAACCAGATTAACTAAGGTAATTCTAGAATAAGTTAACTAGTTACATGACAATATAATAAAATAACAAACTAATAATAATAACAGTAGCCTTCTATGGCATGTATCCTCAAGAAACTGAGCTGAGAGGCAGAAGAAAGAGTCACCAGGCATCTTGATGAACAAACAAGTGCAAGAAGTGTCCTTGCTTTGATCATGTTTCTTGCACTTGTTTCTTCATCATGATGCCTAATGATTCTCAAAGCAAGGACCACCAAACGGTTGGAATTAAAAGTTCTTAGATTTATAAAAGGTAGCTGTCATACAGGAATGACACGATATCTTCAATTTGATTTCACATGTCACTGTCCAAGTACAGTCGCGCCTCGCTATAACGCGGTAGTTGGGGTCCACGAAATGGAACCGCGTTATAAATGAGGTGTGTTATACATTATAATCCACCAGGGGCGCCACCATTTCCAAAAACAGCAACCGAAGCCAATGTGCTGGTTGCACAGTCTATGCGCGATTTATAAACCTAATTCACATTGACAACCAACGAAATGTGTATTACATTAGAATAATATACACTGTCGAATGTTGAACTGAGTAAAACTTGCGAATGGTGAAATTTTGTGAAATAAATTCAGAGCCAACGCAACTTGTCTGGCGATGAGAACTGAGGCGGAGCGATAACACAGTACTGCTGTCACGGTCTAAAATAACCTTGAACTCGGTAACAAATTAATGTAGCGCCCATTTCCCCCCTGGCGGCCGAAATTTGGGGTCCACGACTGACCGCGTTATATTCAATTCGCGTTATAACGAGGCGCGTTATAACGAGGCGCGACTGTATTAATGATCACAAACAAGATAATTGTATGAGAATTACTATAATATTTTCTAGAGAGTTCAGTCATCAGTTAGATTTGTTGCTACTCTGACAATGGTCTCATTACAGCTGCTAAATGAAGGTGTACCTGCATGTGACTGAGAGGAAGTTGACTAGACTTTGGCTTGTTGAATGTCTTCATATGGGTCAATGGGCCAGTGGTGGTGACTGGACTGGCCACGTGTAACCTCTGTACTACCATGGGTGAACTACCAGCACTGGACGTTGCAGCCTGAAATGAAACACAGTGTAGTCTTACTTTGTTGTCAGTTATAACATCACGTTGAGGGTGCAAGACAGTGTTTTAGGCATAGCACATGTCCAATAACTGTCCATACATGCATTATTTTAAAACGTCATACACAGGTGAACATTGCACTGATTAAAATACATGTATGTGCAATTAAAGAAAAAGGACTACTTTACTGATGTTAGTACATATTGATATGTGCGATAAAAATAAAGACCTGGAACAGCTGCTGAACAATGATAACAGTTGACACATGCAGTAGTAAAGTTAAGTGCTGTACTAAGGACAAACACTGACAATGATAACAGTTGACACATGCAGTAGTAAAGTTAAGTGCTGTACTAAGGACAAACACTGACAATGATAACAGTTGACACATGCAGTAGTAAAGTTAAGTGCTGTACTAAGGACAAACACTGACAATGATAACAGTTGACACATGCAGTAGTAAAGTTAAGTGCTGTACTAAGGACAAACACTGACAATGATAACAGTTGACACATGCAGTAGTAAAGTTAAGTGCTGTACTAAGGACAAACACTGACAATGATAACAGTTGACACATGCAGTAGTAAAGTTAAGTGCTGTACTAAGGACAAACACTGACAATGATAACAGTTGACACATGCAGTAGTAAAGTTAAGTGCTGTACTAAGGACAAACACTGACAATGATAACAGTTGACACATGCAGTAGTAAAGTTAAGTGCTGTACTAAGGACAAACACTGACAATGATAACAGTTGACACATGCAGTAGTAAAGTTAAGTGCAGTACTAAGGACAAACACTGACAATGATAACAGTTGACACATGCAGTAGTAAAGTTAAGTGCAGTACTAAGGACAAACACTGACAATGATAACAGTTGACACATGCAGTAGTAAAGTTAAGTGCAGTACTAAGGACAAACACTGACAATGATAACAGTTGACACATGCAGTAGTAAAGTTAAGTGCAGTACTAAGGACAAACACTGACAATGATAACAGTTGACACATGCAGTAGTAAAGTTAAGTGCAGTACTAAGGACAAACACTGACAATGATAACAGTTGACACATGCAGTAGTAAAGTTAAGTGCAGTACTAAGGACAAACACTGACAATGATAACAGTTGACACATGCAGTTGTAAAGTTAAGTGCTGTACTAAGGACAAACACTGACAATGACAACAGGGACAACTAAACGTGTTTCACTTCATGCCTCATGCAATCTTGTAATATCATTTCAGGAATGCACATTACCCATACCACTTATTGCATAGATTCACTGTTTCATAATTCATGTTGTGATGCTTTGTGATTTGCAGAACTGTATGATACACTGGCAGCCAGCATGCCATTAGAGCAGTTGTATTTTATTTTGGGACATAAATTGGTGCTTGGAGATGATCAGAAAGATTTCAAAATAACATATAATAGACAACAAATATTGCTGATTCAAATGTTTATTAGATTTGGGATTGAATATAATGTTGCATTGGCTTCCAATTGTATACCGAATTAAATTTAAATTTACTACTGTTACATATCATATTCTTTCTACTCAACAACTGACATACTTAATCTGCTACATTTAGTTAATCTGTTACATTTCTTTGATATCTCTAGGACCCTTAGATCATCAAATCAACTCCTTATTGTGATTAAATCTTCTGAAACTACAGGCACCTTTCATAAGAAATTGAAAACATATTTGTTTGAAATTGCTTTTCCACCATAGAATTTCAGCGGTTCCATGCTCCAATGACGACTTTTGTCTGTCCCCGTGTATGACTAGCTAAATGATTTTGTTCGTTGCGCCTCTGAGCTTGAATATTTTTAAGGAATTAGGTGCTATAGAAGTTTTATAATTTTTTTAATTGTTATTGTTATACACTCATAAAATATTCATAAAAAAAACTGTTGAGATTTTGTTGTGACAAGTTGGTCTTCTGGGAACTAACACATACACCACCTACTTCTGCATCTTCTTTCTCTTTACGCTTCTGTGCCAATGACATGAGTAACTGCGCCCGTAACAAGTCCTCCTCAACATCCTCTTCCTCCTCACCAACAGGGGGGACTGCAATCTCACTTGCCGAGGTCATGAGGTCAACATGAGATTGACTGTAGGCGACATCTGGTATGTCACTAGGACGTATTGTGGAAATGGGTTGCGCTACGTCTGCATAGGGCATAGCATGTTCAACTTGTGCGTCCTGGTGTGAGGCAAAGAAACCGCCATTCACTTGTGGCATGTATAGCTCACTGTGTATGACATCCTGCAATCACAAGATACAGAACACTTCACCAAGTGTGTCACTGCATCCCAAACCAACAAAAGGCCTCAATCTACGTCAGTCTCAGATTCAGTTCAAACACCTACCAAATACCCCAGCATGAATAAATCTAGATGTCAAGTGGTTGATGTGAAATGCACACTTTTTAGTATTTATGGGTGCACATTATACATTATATATGAAGGAATTTGGTGAGGAGTAAGGTAGGTTGAAATGGAGCGATCGTGTGGAAAGGTTCGTGGTCACATATCTAAATGGTCTGCTGTTGTGTTATGGCAGTGGCTGTTCAACTGCTTCAGCTCCCCTATGACTGTGTACAGCCATAAGTGATGTATTAAACACTTACAGGTGCTGTGACAGGAGCCATGGTGACAGGTGGGTCAGTGAGGACCTGGGGTGATGCTGTGGCTGCAGTCACTGGCTCAGCTCCCAGCACATTCGTCTCAATGTGTATGGCTGAGTGCAGGAAAAACAAGCACATGGTGACAATGTGGACACGGCAACCACAGCTGCCAATCAGTAGGACAACATTCAGAATGTTTTTTATTTACATTGGCATTTTGGAACATCATAGATATCAAATGGATTGACGATATCGAAGGTATCAAATGGATAAATGGTATCGAAAAATTAACGTTATCGAAGTTTGTTATATATATGTATGTATATATATATATATATATATATATATATATATATACATATATATATATATATATATAGAATATTGTGATAACACAACGTATTGGTATCAAAGTTTTGCAAGTATCGCAAACTCTGATATATTGAGTATCGAATGTTTCTAAGGTAGAATCAAATGAAGCCGAGTGACTTTCAGTTTTTAACTGAAGTTTACTGAACTAATTGTTCACTCACATGGGGAGCTGCAGTTACTGTCGATGTCCATCTCCACTTCTTCATAGTTGTCTGTCGGACTGTCTCTCTTCGAAGTGGTCAAGTGGGCTGATGACCGGCCGTTGAACAATTGCTTGGATTGACCAGACCTATAGCCATCTATATGAGTCTGACCAGGGACAAAGAAACCAATCAATTGACCAATCCACCATGTGGCCTATTGTCAAAATTTGGCCAAGAGGCCCTGAAGTTCACTGGACTATAAAGGTTACTGTGATTTTGGTGAAACATAGTGGCATTACAACATGGAGAGTCAATACAAAATTAGAGAAAATATTACACCAGTTTTTGGAAAAATACAAATACCTACACACAAAAAATTCATTTTGGTGGCACTGAGATGCCTCCAGTAGGATTCGATCAAATACAGATTTCTTGTGTGGCACTACAATGAGAAATGCCTCTGCAAAACCAGGAAACTTATTATCCTGGCAATATGCCAATATGCATTTACACTGCTCTGGCTGGCTATCTCTGGACACAGGCTCTGTGGACAGCAAACACCTGTCAAGTGTCACAGTACACTGAACTTATGTAACTCTGTAAAACAAAATTATTTGCAAATATTATCAACATTTGCACAAAGAGCTAAATACAATGTCCATCAAGTCTTCAAAACTAGATGCCAAATACAGGAGCTGACATTCTGTTGTATACTTTGAAGAATTCTTCAAGTAAGACATGTGGGAAAGGTTGATTAAACAGTTGTCATACTAAACAGTAAATCAGTAGTGCTGTACACATACATGACCTATAGAAAGACCTCAGAGATGAGCGTCAGGTTGAGACTTGGCAATGATGTTATGACCCTGAGACAACTAGTGAAAGACGACACCCAGACTATTTATGTAACAGCAATAGTTCATCATCATCATCATCATCATCATCATCATCATCATCATCATCATCATCATCATCATCATCATCATCTATTATATGTCAGACAATTTGTTGATGGTGGAAGAGGTGAAGTAATGCAACGGATGGATTGGGAGTCTACCTTGTGGTCTGCTGGATGCTCCGAGGTGCCCACAATGTCGATGAAACACCTGTACTGTTCCTCATGGTCCTTCAGCACGGCGATTCTCCGCAGGCGCTTCCTTCGTTCCTCTTCCCTCTCCTCCTTGTACATCTGCTCCTTCTCCTTGCGCAACTTTGCCCGTTCTTCCCTGAGTTTCTCCATCTCACGTCGGATGCTTACATCATGCCGGTTGATTGAACGCCGTCGTTTTGGCGTACGGGGCCGACGCAGGTAACGGTGTTCACTGCCGCTACTGCTACGCCTTCTTCTGGCTGGCACCGCTACACCATAGGAGCTCAGTGTCAGAAAGACGCAAGCATCATTGAAACCCTTACCAGAAATACTTCAGAACACAAGGCAGTGTTAAGATTGTAACAATGTTCACAATCTGAAGATTTTACCGTGCAACGTATTCAATTAATAAACAAAACGATGTTATCAATGCATAGCGATAGAGGGTCTTTTTGCCAACAAAGTGATAGCTCAACCATACGTTTACAATAAGACTTGGCAACAGTATGAATAACTCTAAAATGTGTACACTGTGGAAGTTTATGGTTGGTCACGTGTAGAGTTAAAACCAAAAATTGGAATATACGTGACGTGTTCTAACGAAATGAGTTGTATGTCAAAAAATAAAAACATTTGAGTTAGTCACATCATTGGAAAGAAGATATGTTAGGCTTTCTAATGGTGTAAAATCATGGACATATCTCACACACAGCCAAAGTTATTGGACCTAGGGTAGAAAGTTACAAACAGAGAAAAGCACACTTGAAGTTCGTGGTAACATAGGCACATGATTGAGTATATCATCATTCCAAAATTGGCCATTTTGCTTCTATTATTCCATTTGATGCTTTCGAAATAAACTCCCAAGTCATGTTTGTTGTCGAAGATATATCATGCTAACTGTTTACTAAAATTATTACAACATAATCCGAGTATCTAGCAATGTTTTCTAGCAGCGACCCGATTGTTCACGCTTGTTTACAGTTAGCGAGTGCACACTGCACCTGCGCTCACTCTAAGCCAATCAGGGGCCCGCTATCAGCCCCGCCTCATGTCCAGTGATGTTTGTTTACAGATAAGCCTCTTGCATAAGCGCTGCTATTAGCTAAAGTCGACGTCAGTGGGGAATCCTGTTATAAGAACCCAAAAGAGGGCATTCTGGGTTTCCCCGTAGTACCAAATATGTCCACCATGCGTTGAGGGAAACCGCGAAGAATGCGACTCAAACAAATGCAATTTATCGGTTTGTTTTATGAAATTCATGCGTGAAATATTATATTATAATGTTTGTAAATAGGCTATAAAATGTACTAAATAACAATATAAATGAGAAATAAGCATTGCCAATTGACAGAAAAGATATCAAATTATATTGTGGTGACAAAAAGTCGTAATCATTGGAAATTATCAGTTGCATGTTTATACAGTGTTTTCTTGAAATCAAGTTCGCTGACATATGACTCATTTTGTTACAACACGTCACATATGAAACTTATTGAAATAGCCACGTCTCTTGAACACACCCAGATATTTTTAGATCACATGGAAAAAGCAATGCCAAGTTAAAACACTTCATAAATACAACATGCAGTTGACAATAGCATACATACAAAAATCAATGTTTCAAATCGTTGCATAAAATGTATAGAGATGACTGTTGTATACATGATTGATGCTGACTGAAAGAGAATGTCACGTACCACTTCTGTCTGGTGCTGTGCCGCTGCGAGGCTTACGCTGGGTACTTGCAGTAGAGTGTAGGCGAGTGACAGGGGTTACACTGGTCTGCACCTGAGCATTGTGGTTAGCCTGGGCTGCTGATGCCAGCGCTGCCAGCCTTAGTTCCATCACTTCCAAGTCTTCCTCCTCCTCATTGCTCATATCCTGAAAATAAAATTTACATACAATTGAACATCATTTGAGAGACACTTTAATAACCCATCCATAACTGCTCTGGGCCAGTCCCAATACATCCGTAAATTCATTAAAGTACAATGGAAATGAGTTCCACTAATATGAATATTATAATATGATGGCCCTATTAGTCAGGTGATGTTGGCCCACATCCAAGGGTGGCTTCAATACAATAGTGAGGTTCCAATTCCACTCTGTTTATATATACCCTTGGTAATACTAATGGTTACTTATTAAATGATTGGTACCTGTGTGACCAAGTCAATGACACTAGCCTCCTCATGGTTGTCCCTGTCTGAAGTATCTCGTTGCGTTGCACTATCAGCAACATCTACAAACAGAACAGTTATGTACACCAGAAACCGGCAAATATTTACATGAATTTACTATAACAGACTTGTAGAACTATTTTGTAAAATCGGTTTTCACAAAACAGAAAAAACAGTTACTTTCAGATGGATTTAACTTTTATTCCACTGGGTAGGTATGTGTTTAATCTTATCTGTATTGGTGAATAATGGGTATAGTTATTAATACTTGTGTTGTATCTAGCAGTATTAAGTTCAGTATGGACAAAAAACAGGTAAACTCATACATACTGCCAAGTGTGATATTTTTTATTTTTTTACATGTATTTCTGAAACTCTAAATGGACATAAGTGATGCACTTCCTGTAAAATGAAAGTATAGTCTAGTATTAACAAACATCAACACAAAACAAAAATCCTTGCAGTGATGACAAACGATTACTTTTATATAATAATTATTGGGTAAAATGTTGCAAATATTTTCCATATATTTTATTACTATTGATTAAAACCAGATGACAAGTTAATCATATCTAACTAGAGTACCAAGAGTACAGCGTCGAACCTTTTTCATTCTTCACCGCCATCAACTTGTGACTGTCATTTTTTGTGACAGTGTCACCTTTTGTGGTAGTGTCACCTGAGTTGGCAGTCTTCTGCTCTTCCCGTTTGATTGTCTCCAACTGTTCCTGGATGCGCTTGTACTCAAGCAACAAGTCAATGTAGTCTGTGTCTTCCATGTCACCACAGGGCAACTTGCCACCAAGTCGTGGTGCTTAGATAGGTATTAAGGAAATCCTCACAATTTAACGTTAATTCTAATTGTAAACAGCTCATAGGAGCAATTTTATTTTATAATTTTTCATCTCCAGAGTTTGTCAGTAAATACTTATTTTTACAATTTCTGGGCATGGGATCTTTTATCACGTAACTAATAATTTGTAAGTGACAAAAGTCAGACAAAATGAGATGAACAAATTTATCCAAGTATCGAATCAGCAGCAGTATGCGAGTAGAACTAACCCACTGTCCCCTCAATTGATAGCCTACTGCACTAATAATAGATCTGTCACTGGTCCACCAACAGTAGACAGCTGGAACTTGAGGCCAAATGGTAGTCGAATACACAAGTCTGGGAATACATGAGTCTGCAAATACACAAGTCATACTAGGCAGGATCAAGCTAATGTGAACATTTAGCTTTTGTGGGAGGCCAAGAGGTGCCTTTAGAAACGTTCAAGCAGATATACATTTCACGTGTATTACTTCTTTAGCCGAAGATATGTTAATGCAAAATTAGAGAAAACATTAGTTAACAGTTTTTGAAAAAAATACCTATTTTGGGGCAACCCAAGTACCTTAAAAAAAGAAATTGCTAGTGAATAATGACAGTGCCCCAGTATACATCTATAACAAATTAGAAAACTACATCTTAAATGTTTTTTGAAATATGGGAGATAATGGTGAGCAGATGGTGAGTGATGCCATGTCTGTTGGACCTTTGGCCCAAAGGACTAAAACTGGAACAACCTTAAAGCACGATATTTTTATGACATTTAAAAAATTTGAACCATGGCGTCTAAAACTCAGCCGTGTACACGTTGAGATGTGTGCCCTGCCAAACTAATATTTGGAGTCTGCCTGTATGATTGGTGAATGACAGTGTTACGTAAGCGAAGAATAGCACGATGGCATGTGATCTCAGCAGTGCAAAATCCATAATGGAAAGGCCATTTATTATGCTGTTAAAAGACCACATCTCCAATGGTCAATCTTGCAGTAGTCTTGACAGAATGACAGGATGGACTCTGAATAGCATTCATATTTCGCAAGTTTCGAAAGAGTGAGCCGTACAGGATTTTATTTTGAACTCAGGAGGCTGGAACTTTCAATTGAGTTATTGACAATCTGGCAGTACAGTGAATAACCAATCAACTGCTACCCTACCTCATAGTGGATTTCTTTGTATTTTACCTGTGTAAAGGATACATTTTGATGTCGCTGGTTTGTTTTTGGATTGTCGAACTCTGCTTCTATTTTGCTGCAGGCCTGTGTTTTTGCATTCATTTTTGCTGGGTAAATTCAATGGTGGTGGAGGGGGTGGGGGACTTGGTGGGGGTGAGGATGGTAGTGGTGGTGGAGGGGGTGGGGGAGGGGGTGGTGCTTTTAGATTGAAAGGAAATGTCAGGGATGGTATGGAAAGCGACATCAGGGGCACTGGTTTTATGTCTGGTGTCCCAGACGCAATAACAGCTGGTCCACGAATTCTGGTGTTCAAAGAATTCTGCCGCAA
This sequence comes from Ridgeia piscesae, assembly GCA_025642075.2. Lineage (NCBI taxonomy): Eukaryota > Metazoa > Annelida > Polychaeta > Sabellida > Siboglinidae > Ridgeia > Ridgeia piscesae. The sequence continues at coordinate 177,389 of JAODUO010000372.1, forward strand.
CCCAAACCGTCTGTTCATTCCAAACCTGTCATACTTTGGGAAAGCATTTTCCAGATGGGACCGTTCATCGTGAATATCATGCACCACAGCCGGCTTTGGAGACATTAAACTTGAATAATTTTCGATATGATTTGGCACCCATGAATTCCACTTCCTGCTTTCAACTTTGGCGTTTGTGGCCATTTTAAACAGGGGCACGGCTTCGTCTAAATCATCATCGTCTGATAATTCACCCTCTTCTTTCGCCGACTCACTTGCTCCACTTATTTGCGGTTCCATTTTAATAAAAAGGTGGATTTAAATGTGACTACTACAGCTACACAAAGACCTCGAAACGGTACTACATCATCTGTATAATGATCAAGTCAAGTTAACATGGCAGCAATATGGAATTATGGGAAAACGACGTCGTGCCATCTAGCGAATTAAGACATGTCTAGCCTCGATTATTCAGTCTCCGTTATATGGCGCCACCGACATTCGCACGCGCACCTAATTATAACGTACACACTACACAGACGCACTCACGCACGCACGCACGCACACATGCACGCGCACGCACACACACGCACGCAAAGCCTCACGCACGCTCGTACACATGCATGCAAATAAGTAGGGGAAAGCCGGGTAAAGTGTGCCCCTCGGCCAAAGTGGGCCCCTCTGTCACAGCATTCCTGGTATGCAATGCAGTCAAAGCAACTGTAGTAGTATTTACAGACCCCTCAGGCGACACAATTCAACGTCGTATTTGTTTCTTTGGAGCGAATGCAAAACGGTGAGTAGTAAATTTGTGTTTTAGGTTCTTTTCTTAAAACAATTGATGTATCTTACAAACACCACCTTTTCATAAATTGTCAGGGTACATAAATGTAAAATGTGGTCCGTGGAGCAATAGGCCATAGTTAGTTAAATGAGCAATTTCAGTTTGAAGTGAATAAACGCATTAATCTCAAAATAGCGTCCGACCAATAATCTATGGCACATGCCAAAGTGGGCCCCATGGGGCTACAGTGCGACAAGCTACAGAGGGATGACCTGGATCATTACTGGCAGTCCTTACAAGAAAGATGATGAGGCCACGGCAAAACTGGTAACGTGCCTACAACGTTAACCAAAGATGAGAGGGCATTACGCGTTGTCTGTGTTATTCGGATATTTGTAATTCCAATAGCAGAAAATGCGAAAGCTGGATGTTTTGCGGGGAGTGTGGCTGATAGACACACCATCATGTGCCGGGTATTAGCGTGGCGAGATTAAAGCGCCAACGATTAAGTGGCATCGCATAGCGTTGTGAGGGGGCCTACTTTGGCCTCCACGTTTAAAAAAATAATAAAATTGGTGCTTCAAATGCATGCACATAAAACCTGCGCTGAACAAGGAATCATCAATGTTCGGAACACTCCACCCAGTATCAACGGAGGAATCGCCCCCTTCAGGGACAATATTGCCAAAGTCCTCAAGCAGACCGTGTCCGGGAAGACATCACGAGCAGACGGAATGCTCTTGGAGAAGCTGACCACCAAGTTCAAGGCCATTTGGTAGAAGGGTGAAGTACCAGAGGACTTCAAGGATGTCTCTATTGTTCGCTGGGAGACAAATCTTCGTGTGGCAATCATCGTGAGATGTCACAGCAGGGAAGGCCTCGTCAAGTCATCCTCATCAGACTCATCATAGGCTACGTGTTGACACCATGACTCGGCACACACGTTGACACCATACTCATCACACATGTTGCTGACAGTACTGTTCATTAATCACAATGCGGCATCGGGGCAAATGACACGGCGTTGCCATCCGCCAACTTGTTGAAGAGAAATGCCGAGAGCAGCTAGAACCAAAGCTGCACAAGGTATTCGTCAATCTGAAAAAGGCATCTACACAGTCAGTTGTAGTGGCCTGTGAAATGTCCAACTGAATCCAGCCACTCACCCACTCATATTTAGTTTAGATTTTCTGTTTCAGGTTTGTGCGTTTTGGGGCATCAAAGCTCATTGAATCTCTAAAATAACCACCTTAAACGATTCCTCGTGCCAAAATCATGCAAAAAGGATTCGTTTTTTTACCTGGGGTATTATTTAAAAGTAATAGATATCCCAGATTGTTATCAGTCGCACGTGACGAAACCAAGATGGCCACCATACTGATCGCTTTATACGTCATTTCGAAATGGAAACATCCAAATGTGTTCACCAAACATTTTCATGATTCCAACAAAATTACGTTCGTTTAAAAAAAACACCGATTGCATAAGGGGGGGGGCAATTACCGATATCGTATTTTAATATAAACGCGGTCATGTTCTTTTTCTTTATAATTTAGCTTAAACGTACACAGCGCCATCCACCATATAGGGGAAACCCGGGTAAAACGGGATACTCGGGTAATATGGGATATCGCTATATGCAGAGGATGGTGCTACCACAAAGCGTATTTTCGCTTCCAACTAGCGTAACGGTATCTGCTGACTACTATCCAAACCAATTGGTATGCAATTCTTCGCGCCGATTGGAATAATCGTTAGTAATCCTTAGCTTTGATCCCTTGCTAAATTGTCTGTTTGACGATCCATCTAAGTTTGTTAAGTAACAACTTGTCATATTTCAACTTTGAATGTCGTGAAGATGTAATATTAGTTTAAGAGTGTTTCTGCGTATAATATTTTTTGTGAGAGTGAGCGATGATTAATGTATTACAGTTTGATTAAACCATACCTATTCCGGACAAAATGGGATATACTAATGCGGGCAAAATGGGATCATCCCGTTTTGCCTAGACATGATATATGTTTAATGACCAACGGAAGTTTCAAATATTTAACGTCTGTGAATAATGGTTACACACCATAGGATATTTATGCACGTTGACTATTTTAGATGTGACCTTCGCTAAAGGTCCTTAAGACACTGAACTTTTTAATGTTCACTGGTTTGCAACAGTTGTGCACGTTGTATTTTTCATTGAAAAAAATGCAATTTACTTTGACAATATGCCTGTTTCTGTAGATCGCTTGATTTAACTAGTAGGTTTTCAGTAGTAACTCACTAAGTTACATAAATATGTGAGGTCTATGGGTTACATAATTATACAGGAATAGTAATCCGCCCAAGGTACGGCATTATACTATTGATATATTAGAACTGAATTCAATTCAGTTCTAATATATCAATGACTTTAAATAACTATTCTGAATACGTAGGACCACGTCACATTAGCGAATGACACAACTAAATATGCATCCATATTTCCCGGATCAAATCCTATTTTACCCGTATATGCGGTAAAATGGGAAATTTGCGGGTTAAATGGGAAATTTGCGGGTAAAAACGGGATAGTCCGTATTTATCAAAACATAATAATGTCAACAAAAATCAATACCACACTGTTGTGTTTTGGTGTGTTTGGCCGATACACAAAAACTGTTACCATAATGCGCAAAATGTGGGTGCGACGAACAGCGGAACGTTAACTCCCTCACATTGCCCGGGTTTCCCCTAAATGAGTTCCCTAACGCAGTCTAGAAGTCGCCGGACCACCTTGCTGTTTCCATTTAGATCTAGTCGCCTGATAGGGCCTACAGCCTACAGCTACGCGGACAATACATATAGGCCATAATATTATGTAGTTGCATGTCTTCTGTATTGTTGGGACATATATACAATGTCTTCTGATTATGCGTTGTAGGGTTTATTAGATTGGCGGAGGGTGACGATAACAGACCCAACGGACGAGCCATGTGGTATATGTGGGGTGGTGTATTATCACAGGTCTAGTAGTGTTATGGGTAGTGTGTAGTTCCTATACACACTATCGCCTTCAGCTACAGATGCCAGATAGTTCCTTGGAGCGAAAAGGGAACCGCGTGCGTAAGTCTCCCCTGCTGGTACATAGCCTCTCCATAGAAAAGACTCTAGCACAACTTCCTTGTGGTACACTGCGGATACTGGGCACCTTGCGGCCCCAGGCAAATGTGCTAGGGATCTCGGAGCAGCTTGGAGCCCCAGAGGTGTTACGTGCATGGCCCACCAACGTGTGGACACATCCCGACCTTCACCATTCCAACCCCCCCCCCCACCTATGGGTAAATAGTCAGCGTTGGGCAGCAGCAATGTTTGTATCTAGTGTTGGCGGAGGAGTCAACTCATGTTGGCCAACGGTGGCATTAGACTTGAGGTTTGAAGGCAACTTCTCTCCACGCTTTACACATAGGCGACTTAGGAATGATGCTCGTGTGTTGTTAAAGAAGAACAGCAATACAGGACAGTAATCCAGGTGACCAGGCAACCTTATCTAGGGATGCACTGCCGGCCTCAATCCAGAGACGCCCATAGAAAAGGTGGGGTAAACAAAGCTTGTTCACTTTGACTCCTGATCAGGATTCCTGATCAGCATACCGCGGCTGGTGGGACTCCAATACCAGCGGTGTGAAACAAATGAAAACGAAACTATCATTAGCCACATGGAATCCTTACTGGATTTGAAGGAAGTGGAAAGACCACAAAGGCAAACAGCGCCTAGTTGCCCGAGAACTTGATCGCTATAACAAAGACATAGCTGCCCTCATAGAAACTCGCTTCGAAGGACAAGGTTCGCTACAAGAAAAGAACTACACTTTATTCTGGATAGGGAAAGTGTTTGGGCCAAGGAGAAAACCTGGAGTAGTATTTGCGATTGCCAATAAGCTTGTTAAACAACAACCTATGCTACCTACTGGCTTATCAGAACGTCTCACCACCCTTAGAATACCTATAGGAAAAACCCGCTGTGCAAACATTATCAGTGCCTAGCACCAACTGTGACGAATTCGGATAAATCAAAGGAAGAATTATATGAACTACTGGGTCAAACACTCCAAAAGATTCCACCTACTGATAAAATAATCACACTTGGATATGTCAATGCAACAGTTGGAGATGACTACACATCTTAGCCAATTGCCCTGGGAAAATTTGGAAGTGACAACTCAAACTCAAATGGTGAACAACTGCTTTCTATATGCACACAGTTTGGCGATCACAAACACTTATGTCAAAATGCCTGATCACTGGCAGTACTCTTGGTAATACCCCCGTTCCAAACGCTGTAATAACTCCAAGAGTAGACTTAGCTGATGTACGAAGTACACGTGCTATGCGTAGTGCTGACTGTTCAACCGATCACTACGTAATTCGATCATTGTGCAACCTCCATATCAAGCCACCTCGAAGGAAAATCGGACCAATACCTGTGAAGAAACTAAATGTCAGTAAACTGGCAGGTTCTGAGATGCAGAAAGTGTTAATGGCTCATATTGAAACCAACACGATGAACCTTTCATACAATGTCACGATTAATAATCAGTTGGAGACTCTTTATGAGAAAGTGTATGAAACATCTGTTGACACTCTGGGACACACAATCAGGAAACACCAAGATTGGTTTGATGAAAATGATGATGAGATTTTATCATTGCTAGACGAAAGGCATACGACACATGACGCAATATTGTCTGAACAGACAAGAAACCGAAAACAGTGCTATACGCAAGCAAAATCTAAATAGCCAAAAAAGCTACGAGTAATGCAAAATGCCTGGTGGAACAAGAAAGCTGATGACCTACAATAGCTAGCTGACGAAAATTCTTTAAAATTATTCTTCGCTGCAATCAAACAGGTCTATGGTCCACATAAATCTGTTGTTGCGCCAATTAGAGAAGCGGAAGGCTCACAAATTCTCAAAGAGAAATCAGCAAGTGTGTCTAGGTGCAGGAAATATTTCTGCGGCCTACTGCTAGAGAAAAAGCACTTGCGTCAGTAAACCAATACCCAGTCCAGGAAGACAGGGCAAACCCATCAACATTAGAGGAAATCTTAGCTGCCATATAATCAATAAAATCAGGAAAAACACCAGGACTAGATGGAATACCTGCTGAAATCTATAAATATGGAGATACATACAGTTTGATACATTGCAATGTACAAAAAGAAGGGTGACCGCAGTGACTGTGGAAACTATCATGGCATTTCACTACTCTCAACTGCGGGGAAAATTCTGGCAAACATCCTTCTGAAGACACTACAGACCATTGCAGAGGTGACAATCCCAGAAAGCCAATGTGGATTTCGTCGCTCACGCTCTAAAATCGGCATGATATTCATCTTGCGACAACTACAGGAAAAAAGCAGTTGAACAAGAACTAAGCCATTACATGGTCTTCTTTGACACTCCAAAGCTTTTGACACTGTGCCAACAGGTCAACATTGTGGGTCTTACTAATGAGATATGGATGTCCCGAGACTTTTGTCAAGATAATTCAAGAATTTCATGATGGTATGGCTGGAGCAGTGTCTATTGGTGGATCAACTACTGATCCATTTGAAATTAGCCAAGGACTAAAGCAAGGATGTGTCTTGGCACCTACCTTGTTCACTCTCTTTCTGGCAGCACTACTGTCTACAGTGTCTGAACACCTTAGTGCAGGAGCTTTCATGCACACTAGATCTGATCGAAAATTATTCCAATTGGCTAGACTAAAGGTAAGCACAAAAACTCGAGAACTCTGCATTCGTGAACTATTATTTATAGATGATGCTGCTTTCGTTGCATATACACTAGAAGACACCAGAGATATATGCAAACAGTTTGAATAAGCTGCAACCCTGTTTGGACTTACAATCAATACAAAGAAAACTGTGACGCTCTACCAACATCCACCCGGACAAACCTCAATTGATCCACATGTTGAAATCTGTGGCACGCCACTAAAATCGGTTAAGAACTTCACATACCTGGGCAACATGGTTGCATCTGATAACACCATTGATGTGGAAATTAACAATCGTATCCATGCCTCCTCTGGAGCCTTTGGAAGACTCTAGAAGCGTGTATGGTCACAACATGGTATTAAAGTATCCACAAAGTGCAATGTGTACAAGGCTTGTGCTTCCAACACTACTGTACTCAGCGGAGACATACACTACCGTCGCCACTTTAGAAAACGTTCTCAAAGTATATCTCCGACATCTACGACAAATCCTGCGGATCACATGGAAAGACCACATTCCAAATGTTAAAGTCTTGAGACGGGCTAATATGTCCAGCATAGACGCCACTCTAACGGCTACCCAACTCCGTTGGACTGGACATATCACCCGTATGAATGATAATAGACTCCCACAGGCTGTGTTCTATGGGGGAATTAGCCAAAGGGAAACGTCTTCATGGTGGACTACGGCTGCGATACAAAGATGTAGTCAAACGACACATAAAGGCTACACACATCGCGATAGACACCTGGGAGGCTCTTGCACAAGATCGACAACACTGGAGGCAGGCAATTCACAAAGGAAAGAATCATATTGAAGAAAAGATATCACAAAAATACCAACATGATCACAATCTCCGCCAAGGCTACCTTGATGCTTCTGCCCCTATCATCTTCTATGTCATCTGCAGGAGAGGCTTTTCAGCTCAGATTGGACTAATATCTTACCGACGAGCAAAGCACATGGATAAAACCTTACACTGATGTCATCATCGGGCGCGATGGACAGCAAAGAGACAGCACGTTGCTGTGTCAATCTGGAGTCGATAAATGCGTTCACGATAACACCGTTTGGCAGACATCGTATTCGTCATGCAGGAATGTCTGCAAGTGTTCATACCCTGTTACAGGCAATTGCTGTATAAACTGAGCGAAGAATGTAGCTACGTTTTTTACAGTAATTGTTACGTAATTATGGAATTACGCAACTATTACGACATCAGGTCACGTGCATATTATTTGTCTCCAATTACTCCACTGATGTAGCCAACGAACGTCTTTTGGTGAGCATATTATTACGTGTTATATTGCATGTTTATAACGATAATATGCATACTATATTATAAAACCATCATGTTTTACTTATATAATATGCATATAAAAAACATTTTCTAGTCTTGTAGGTTTGAACTCTTACTGTTGTTGCCATGCGCATAACTTTGATTGTGACGTAATCAAACGGCGTGGTACTGGCCGGCATCAGGGCGTTAACTAATATTCCGGTGATGTTTCTGCTCCTGTGCGATTAATGCAAAATCATCAGTGTGCGGCGAAACGCAAAGCATTTATAATATAAATACCATAGTTTGTTATTTAGCTTTCCTGTGGCGATTAGTGTTAAAAGATTAAATTTCGTCCGACAAATTAAAATATACGTTTGTTTACATCACGTATTTTTAGAGCACTGAAGTCACGTGATCTGCCTTTGCTATGAAAACATGTCTCAAAAACCTGTTTTCCTTGTGTTAATTTAAGACATATAACTTTGCTGAAAGTATATAATGTTGTCCTTTTTCCCCTTTTCATATAAATATATATATATATATATATATATATATATATATATATATATATATATATATATATATATATATATCATATATATATATTGATATTTATATATTTTATATATATAAAATATAATACAAAATTATATAAAAATATATATATATATATATATATATAATATATATTTATATATGTGTATATATATTATAATATATATATATATATATATATATATATATATATATATATTTATTAGTAAACATATATACACACAGGGGTCAGACGTACTGCTCACGCGCCAGAACGATACGGATCAAGTCTATTTTTTGGGATTTGGATATTCGGTTTTAACAGACCTATTTATCATAGAATCAACTAGCCTGACGTAGAAAACGAACACCAAGCCGAAGTTGATTTTGAACCATTTACACAGTTTTTTTCGAATCATCTTGTTCTGCATTGATATCTACTGCCAACAACATCGTAAAGTTGTGTTGTGCAATATTGTGTCGACACAAAGCCGACATCTTAACGTCAACAATAATAACACAAATGTCCCGGATACACGGTTTCGGCGTGATGTCGCAACCACATAGACTCTACGTCAAGGGCTAAGTCAACGACAAGGCTGAACTATGATTTCGCACAGCAGAAATAACGACGACTTCAGTTTTACTTTCGTTTAGAAAAAAGGGAGACAGGAAGGGAGAGAGCAAAACATATAAAATAATATCCGTAAATGTTTGCAATTTTATAGATGCACATAAAAACCCACACGCAGCAGATACGTTTTTATGCGTTCGTACAGACGCACGTTTCTGCACTCATGTACACGCACGCATGCACAAAACACCCCGCACATCCTCATAAATATATTACCTTTGAAGTTTTGAATTGTGTTCAAGTAGCATATCTTACAGTAATCAAGAGAGAGCCACGTAGATGATTTCGCAGGAAAGTCGGACAGTTTCTGTTTTTCTTTCGAAAAGATCTCATGGTGGTTTCTGGCATAAATATGACCGTTGAAACCGAATATCAATTTCATACACAATCCACTGATTCCGTGTCTTTGGCGTGTAGTGCATTGTCAAGTTCGGTGAAACCTTTTGCTGCAAACGCCATAAAACACAACTGCATGTATGTGACTATTTGATAGTTTGTGTCAACAGTCACAGAAATGTGATTTCGACGCATTTCGTTTTTTCAACGTTTGTTCTCTCTGTACACAGCTCGCACTGTAGTCATTTATATATCTGGCTACACGTAGCACCATATGGTGGTTAGTCTAACAACGTGTTGACTCTACTATATTAGCCATTACGTCACTGCCATCCATAAATACAATAATGTCGTTCTTACGACCGTTTATACGACCATTGTCGTTGCAGGTTCGACTGTGTGAATGCTGAGATCTGAGCCTGGGTGGGAAAGATGGGATTACGCCAGTTGTTTGTCTTCCTTTCAGCGCTTGTCAACATATTGTTGATGGTGAGTCTACTGTTGCATATTTTTACTGCACCAAGACTCGTCAATCCATAAGTAGTTTGTTTTAGTAACCTATCATTGATCACGACTATATCTTCTTTTCTTGTCTTGTTACCCCAAATACCTCAAAAACACGTGTTGCTTTACTCGCTCACAACGGAGGTTTGTACTGTGCCGGAATGTGTGTGTGTGTGTGTGTGTGTGTGTGTGTGTGTGTGTGTGTGTGTGTGTGTGTGTGTGGTGTGTGTGCGTGTCGTGTGCGTGTGCGTGTGCGTGTGCGTGTGTGCGTGTGCGTGTGTGTGCGTGTGCGTGTGCGTGTGCGTGTGCGTGTGCGTGTGCGTGTGCGTGTGCGTGTGCGTGTCGTGTGCGTGTGCGTGTGCGTGTGCGTGTGCGTGTGCGTGTGCGTGTGCGTGTGCGTGTGCGTGTGCGTGTGCGTGTGCGTGTGCGTGTGCGTGTGCGTGTGCGTGTGCGTGTGCGTGTGCGTGTGCGTGTGCGTGTGCGTGTGCGTGTGCGTGTGCGTGTGCGTGTGCGTGTGCGTGTGCGTGTGCGTGTGCGTGTGCGTGTGCGTGTGCGTGTGCGTGTGCGTGTGCGTGTGCGTGTGCGTGTGCGTGTGCGTGTGCGTGTGCGTGTGCGTGTGCGTGTCGTGTGCGTGTGCGTGTGCGTGTGCGTGTGCGTGTGCGTGTGCGTGTGCGTGTGCGTGTGCGTGTGCGTGTGCGTGTGCGTGTGCGTGCGTGTCGTGTGCGTGTGCGTGTGCGTGTGCGTGTGCGTGTGCGTGTGCGTGTGCGTGTGCGTGTGCGTGTGCGTGTGCGTGTGCGTGTGCGTGTGCGTGTGCGTGTGCTGCGTGGTGCGTGTGCGTGTGCGTGGCGTGCGCGTGCGGTGCGCGTGCGCGTGCGCGTGCGCGTGCGCGTGCGCGTGCGCGTGCGCGTGCGTGTGCGCGTGCGCGTGCGCGTGCGCGTGGGCGCGTGCGGCGCGTGTGGGCGCGTGTGGGCGCGTGTGGGCGCGTGTGGGCGCGTGTGGGCGAGTGTGCGAGTGCGAGTGCGAGTGCGAGTGCAGTGCGAGTGAGTCGAAGTGCAGTGCGAGTGAGTGGCGAGGTGCGTCTCGAAGTGCGAGTGCGAGTGCGAGTGCGGTGCGAGTGCAGTGCGAGTGCGAGTGCGAGTGCGAGTGCGAGTGCATGCGAGTGCGAGTGCGATGAGTGCGAGTGCGAGTGCGAGTGCGAGTGCGAGTGCGAGTGCGAGTGCGAGTGCGAGTGCGTGAGTGCGAGTGCAGTGCGAGTGCGAGTGCGAGTGCGAGTGCGAGTGGTGAGTGCGGGGTGCGAGTGTGAGAGTGCAGTGAGTAGTGAGTGCTGAGTGGGTGTGAGTGGAGTGCTGAGTGTGAGTGTGTGAGGTGAGTGTGAGTGTGTGTGGTGTGAGTGTGAGTGTGAGTGTGTGTGAGTGTGTGAGTGTGGTGTGAGTGTGTGAGTGTGGTGTGTAGTGTGTGAGTGTGTGAGTGTGTGAGTGTGAGTGTGTGAGTGTGTGAGTGTGTGATGTGTGAGTGTGATGTGTGAGTGTGTGATGTGTGAGTGTGTGAGTGTGAGTGGTGTGTATGTGTGAGTGTGTGAGTGTGTGAGTGTGTGAGTGTGGTGTGTGAGTGTGTGAGTGTGTGAGTGTGTGATGTGTGAGTTGTGATTGTAGTGTATGTATATGTATATGTATATGTATATGTATATGTATATGTATATGTATATGTATATGTATATGTATATGTATATGTATATGTATATGTATATGTATATGTATATGTATATGTATATGTATGATTGTGTATGTGTGTGTAGTGTGTTGAGTGTGTAGTGTGTGTGTGTGTGTGTGTGTGTGTGTGTGTGTGTGTGTGTGTGTGTGTGTGTATGGGTGTGTGTGAGTGTGAGTGTGTGTGTGCGTGAGTGTGTGTATGTGAATGTGTATGTGTGTGAGTATGTACGCGTGTGTGTTGTGCATGCATGTGTATGCGTTGTGTGTGCTGCGTGTGCTGCGTGCGTGCGTGTGTGTGTGTGTGCGTACTTGTGTTTGTTTGTTTGTGTGTGTTTAGCGTGCTGTGCATGCTGTGCTTACGTGTGTGTGAGTGTGTGTGCGTGTGCGTGCGGTGCATGCATGTGTGTGCGTTGTGTCTGTGTTGTGCGTGTGGTGCGTGTGTGTGGTGCGTGCGTGTGTATGCGTATGTATGTTTGTTTGTGTGTGATTAGGGTGCGGTGCGTGCGTGTGCGTGCGTATGCATTTGTGTATATATGTGTGAAAACGCAGCAATAACAAGAATTGGTCGTTCCCTAGCTACTGAAAAGTATTCAGGCTGTTAGTTTGATTATTTACACTTCGCTTTCAGACCAATTTTGCAAACGTGACCTGCCTTGTATTCATTATGATGTAGGTGTGGGTTTGGGTATATATATATATATATATATATATATATATATATATATATATATATATATATATATATTTATTGAGAATATCGGATAAACTATGACATTATTTATTTTTATAGTTCATGGCTTGCAACAGAAATTTACGATTTATCAAAATACGTATAGTTATATTCAAGTCGAAGTTCAACGTTTATTAAGCTCAAAGCAACCGCTGGTTAGTGTAGGCATTATGACAGGTTTGCTACCATTTTGTGGGCGTGCTTATCGCACCAATTTAGCTCAAATAAGATCTAAACCTAATCTAGCTAGGACAGACTTAACAAAGGCTAAGACGCAGTGCCGTTGAACAACAATAATGCACGTATTTTGTTCAACATGACGTAACGGAAATGATGATACATCTTGTGTTTGGTTGGTTTCTCAGTAAGCTAGTCAGTTTTTAAATATGCAGTGGCACAATTTTACTTGTCGCCATTGTCGTTATTTCACAGGTGGCCGGGATTGGGCTACTTATTGCAGCTATGTACGTTGGAGGTAGCACGTATATCAAGGATCAAGCAGAAGAACATCTTCCCTCACCTACCAAGTTTGACAACTACTTGAAACGGTGGGGAATCGAGGAAAAGACTGTGCGCAAAGGGGACCGCCACAGTTTTGACGAACTTGTAAACGCCGTCAACAATGGTATTTTCTATATGAACGCTTTGGGAGTTGCGATGTTTATCCTTGGGATTCTCGGTGTTGCTGTCTCCACCGGTGACTCGCTGATTTGTGGTATCGTGGTAGGTAGATATTGTGACCGTTTGATTGCCTTAACATTGCAGTAAAGTTCATCAATGTTTCCACCACCACAAAGAACGAAATACATGTACATGTATCATCGTCATAACCTTCTTCAAAATGATGTATCTATCACATGCGTTAGCGATCATGACCCTCCAGACCGCACAGTCGTTTGTAGTTTGCAGCAATCATGTTTCGTCCATTCCTCTCCATGCTCTGTTATTGCCTCTTGTGTCGGTTTCCTTCAACTATTCCTGGTGTTACTGCATGTTTTAATCTTCTTATATACATAAATGTTTCTTTATGACAAAATTAGCAATATATATATATATATATATATATATATATATATATATATATATATATATATAGCTGGTATGGACACATGCAGAGAATGGAAGAAAACAACGAAGTGAGAGCAGTTGTTGACATGAGATTGCCAGGAAAAAGACCAAGGGGAGACCAAGAGGGAGATGGATGGATTGTGTCCGAAGGGATATGCAGGCACTGCGGATCACCCCAGAGCATGCCCAGGACAGAACATTCTGGAAATCAAGAATTCGGGCCGCTGACCCCACCTAGTGGGAAAAAGCGAAAAAAGAAGAAGAAGAATAAAAGATATATATATATATATATATATATATATATATAAATTTGTCATAAAGAAACATTTATGTGTCAAGAAATTCAAGAAAAGATACGTTGGAATCTCCGAATATTCCAAGTTCTTCTCTGACTGCTTGACGGAGTTTGCCAGGCATCCAGATCAGGTGACCTATTGACCTATCCAGGTCACGTGACCAAATTGACCTATCCATCAATTATTTAAATTTAGGTAATAATTTATGTCTTCGTGCGAACCCGTGGATAGTACGCTGTTTTTTTTCACAATCGTTAAGCGGTAAATTATTCCCTCTGCAGATTTTACTATGTTAACATATAGTAAGAAATCGTTTCATGTTGTAAGAGAAGACTTTTGATAAACCCAAAAAAGAAAAAAAAGTATATATATATATATATATATATATATATATATATATATATATATATATATATATATATATAATATATATATATTATTTCTTCTTCTATTTCTTACTATATATATATATATATATATATATATATATATATATATATATATATATATATATATATTGTGTGTGTGTGTAGTCATGCTTAATAGTACATTGTTATGAAGCCACTAAGGTTTGATGATTTATTTGACATCTATGGACCATTTAAAAAGGATTTAACCCCCCGGTCCCTCTAAAAAATACTGGTATTTTCCGACAGACGGCCAAATCCAAAATGGCCGCTGGCACGATCAAATTGTTTTTTTAACCAAAACGCCAAAACATATGTATGAAGACATTTTTTCGGGTGAGTCGTACACGAGGATTCCGATTCTGACATCAGTTTGACGTTATGGTATAATTTTGACCAATATATCCAAGATGGCCGCCATCTGGTAGACCGGAAACGTAACTTTTGTACCAGAGCACATAGAAGCATGTGTGAAGACACATTTTCGGGTACGTCGACCACGAGGATTCGATGCTACTATCAGTTATGAAATCATTTTGACTCAGAAATCCGAGATGGCTGCCATCCGGTCAAAGATGGCAGAGCGAAACGGGAAGGGAAGATATGGGTTTTTGGAGTTTGCATTCATACAGTATGTAAATAAGTAGATAAACAATACTTGTAAACTATGTAACTAACGTCAAACCTCATTTTACCTTGGTATTGTTGTACTTTAGGCAAACTACCTCCATAAGGATATCTTGCAGTAAAAATATAGTTGATGAATGTATGACAAGAGGACTAATTATACTTCAAGTCAAGCTCTTTTGAGTAGCTGTAACTAGAATAGTTATCACAACTTGAATAGATATCACATGAAACCACTTAAAACATGTCAACAAAAATAAATGTACTCCGAAAATTTAAATTTATGGCCATTTTGTTTAGCCAAATTGGCACCATAACACAGTTAGAACACATTTAGAGGTAACCAATTATGCGTTCATGTTATGCTACACATAGTTACGACAGTGTAACTGATGAATCAATGTGACATTGAGAAGTATGATCAGTCCGAATCATAGCATTCTTCCTCACTAGATTCTGAATAATCAGATTCAAATGAATCCCCCTCCTCCTCTCTACATCATCATCTCCCTCATCTTCCTCTCGCTGTCATCTTCCTCGCTCTCTTCAGCTGGCCCTGTCGGGAGAGCAGGTCACGTGTGACGGACAGGGCGACAACGATCACCCACCAGCTCCCAGCCATGTCCGAGTGGCGAGGGGTGGTGCTTCAGGGACGGTGGCGCATTAACTACGCCAAGTAGTTGGGGCGGAGGCAGTGTTGGCGTAGGCTGTCTGTATCTGGAGGGAGACGAATGAATGATTTGTTCTTCATTCTCTTCCACTTCACGACACGGGCCTCAGCCATAGTGCTACTCTTGTTGTCGCTGTAGATGACATGTCATGTGACCTCGCAGAGCTGCTCCACCACCTCCTCCTCAATGTCAAAGCTTTCTCCGCTCCGCGAGCGCTGCCGCCTGGTCAAATACCGACTTCTTACTCTTACCGTAGAAGCCTGAGTTAGCATCACAGCCAGTTATACGTACCAGAAAAAGTCTCTTCATACATGCTTCTAAGTGCTCTGGTTCAAAAGTTACGTTTTCGTTCTACCAGATGGCGGCCATCTTGGATTTATGGGTCAAAATGATGTCATAACGTCAAACTGATGTAAGAATCGGAATCCTCGTGGACGACTCACCAAAGAAAAGTGTCTTCATACATGATTTTTGGCGCTTTGGTTCAAAAATAAATTGTTCGAGATAGCGCCAGCAGCCATTTGGGATTTGGGCCTCTGGCGGAAAATGCCAGCATTTTTTAAAAGGACCAGGGAGCTAAATCTTTTTTAAATGGTCCACAGAAGTAAAATCAATCGTCAAACCTTAGTAGCCAGAGAATGGTCACGAAACTGCAATTATAGACCCTACTATTTACAATACTTATATTTCGATTTTGTGAATATGGTTGCACTGACTTTGAATTGTTGTCGTCTGACAAATGTCGTACAGGGAGGGCCGCCTCACCGAAACTTCGTTTTGTTTTATCTGTTGTAGTTCTTGGTCTTTCTCGTGATGATGATCTTATGCATAATATATGTAAACATTCAGTTCAAACAAGGAAAAGTACGTAAAGGCATACAATGTGCAGTTTCAATAATATTAAAACCCGATAATCCGGAAAGCTTGGCGTCCGGATATTATTAATCAGTATCGAAATTTATGCACGACAATACCTATTGTTCCTTTATTCGGAAACAAAAATCGAAATTACGGACATATGCAGCAAAGACCACCGCGTCCGGATTAACGCGGTGCCACTGTAAATTCCATTTTTGTTTGATTGTTTGAAATTCGAAATATGTTAATCCGGGTAAACACGTTTTTATTAATAAAACATTTATAATACTTCAAAGCAACCGCTAGAAAAGTTGCATTTCATTAACTTAAACAGGCAAACAATTATTGTTAACGTTTATTAAATATCGCAAGTAGTTTTCACTAAGATTAATAAAAATACAATATTGTTAAAAAATATGTAAGACAGAAAACATATTCCTGTTCAACCTCCCCGCTCACTCACCCACCTACCCACCTACCCACCTACCCACCTACCCACCTACCCACCTACCCACCTACCCACCTACCCACCTACCCACCTACCCACCTACCCACCTACCCACCTACCCACCTACCCACCTACCCACGTACCCACTACCCACCTATCCATCTACCCACCTACCCACCTACCCACCTACCCACCTACCCACCTACCCACCTACCCACCTACCCACCTACCCACCTACCCACCTACCCACCTACCACCTACCCACCTACCACCTACCCACCTACCCACCTACCCAGCTACCCACCTACCCAGCTACCCAGCTACCCAGCTACCCACCTACCCACCTACCCACCTACCCACCTACCCACCTATCCACCTATCCACCTACCCACCTACTCACCTACCCACCTACCCACCTACCCACCTACCACCTACCCACACCTACCCACCTACCCACCTATCCATCTACCCACCTACCCACCTACCCACTCACTCACTCACTCACTCACTCACTCACTCACTCACTCACTCACTCACTCACTCACTCACTCACTCACTCACTCACTCACCACTCACTCACCCACCACCCACCTCACTCACTCACTCACCCACACATACACAATTATAACATAGAGACTGCGTGAATGCATTTTTGTTTTGTGTGTGTGTGTGTGTGTGTGTGTGTGTGGTGTGTGTGTGTGTGTGCGTGTGCGTGTGCGTGTGCGTGTGCGTGTGCGTGTGCGTGTGCGTGTGCGTGTGCGTGTGCGTGTGCGTGTGCGTGTGCGTGTGCGTGTGCGTGTGCGTGTGCGCGTGCGCGTGCGCGTGCGCGTGCGCGTGCGTGTGCGTGTGCGCGTGTGCCTGTGCGTGCATGTGTGTACAACACAATATAATACAATTCTACAGCACATTTATAAGCAATACGGAATTCCAGATACACAGTATGATGTAATTCTCCATAGGCCAATGAAATAGCCAAACAGTATGTTAAAGATGTCATCCTTCCAAAATACAAAGGAGCGCGTTATTTTGACATCAGTTCCCTTGGTGTAAACACTGTCATGAATAAGGTAAGCTAAACACAAACAGGTTGGTTTATTTAAGGAGATCTAACATACATATTAATAAATAAATAGATAAATATTATACAATTGTGTCGGCCTAATTGTGATATTACTGTTGTTACCTGGATCAGTGTCGTTGAGCCGTGCTCACAGTCGCTGCATTAGGCTACAGTCTCGCGTGAACAAGATTGCGTTTGGTTGACATGAACTCGATGATGCCTAATGGCGTATCTAATGTGAGATTCAGTAAAATATCAAAAGGCAACCTAAATTACTTGGAGATAGAATATACCGTTCTTATTCACAAACGTAGAAAAAGACAGCATTGTGCTGTTTCCGAGGACGAAGCTGTAATGTGAAATTACAACTAGAAGGCAACAACGTTTTGCATTACGTGGTAGCAGCTGTCGGGGTGACAGTGATTGTTTGTCTTCACTGCATCATTTGCATCGTAACAACACACTGTGTTTCAGTTCAGCTGCTGCGGAATAACTGATTATAAAGATTTCAAACTGGCGAAAAAATGGGAAAATACCTATACGTTGAACGGTAAAAAGATCGTCGCAAAAATACCGCTAGCATGCTGCAAGCTGGACGACACGTTTCCGGAGGGAGTTCCGAAAGATCCCAAATGTATCACCGATCCTAATTCATCAAATGCCTACATTGATAAGGTATAATTGGCTTTATCGAAGTCATCACGTATGTTATTGCTCAACTGTTTATGTGTGTTTATGTGTGTGTGTGTGTGTGTGTGTGTGTGTGTGTGTGTGTGTGTGTGTGTGTGTGTGTGTGTGTGTGTGTGTGTGTGTGTGTGTGTGTGTGTGTGTGTGTGTGTGTGTGTGTGTGTGTGTGTGTGTGTGTGTGTGTGTGTGTGTGTGTGTGTGGGGGGGGCGTTGTTCCACAACTGTATAAACATGTGCCAGTCGTTATTCAAAGGGAATGACGACGCGTGTATTTCCATTTCACACAAGACCAAAAAACTATAAAAGGTATTGTAGTTTTACATGTCCTAGTCACACGGTGCCCTTTCTACTCAACAACCATCCCATTGTTGATTACCTCGACATCACTAACGTCCTTAGATCATTCGGAAGTCTCTCGAATCAAGTCCATATCAATATAAAATTATTTGAAACTATAACCACCTTCCGAAAAAATCACATTTTAAATCGCTTTCCCACCCTAAACGTTCGGCAGTCCTATATGTGTGTGTGGAAGGAGGGAGCGAGAGCGAGAGCGAGAGCGAGAGCGAGAGCGAGAGCGAGAGCGAGAGCGAGAGCGAGAGCGAGAGCGAGAGCGAGATCGAGATCGAGATCGAGATCGAGATCGAGATCGAGATCGAGATCGAGATCGAGATCGAGAGCGAGAGCGAGAGTCGAGAGCGAGAGCGAGAGCGAGAGCGAGAGCGAGAGCGAGAGCGAGAGCGAGAGCGAGAGCGAGAGCGAGAGCGAGAGCGAGAGCGAGAGCGAGATGGACATGGACATGGAAGGACATGGACATGGACATGGACATGGACATGGACAGGGACAGGGACAGGGACAGGGACAGGGACAGGGACAGGGACAGGGACAGGGACAGGGACAGGGACAGGGACAGGGACAGGGACAGGGACAGGGACAGGGACAGGGACAGGGACAGGGACAGAGGAAGGGAGAGAGGAAGGGAGAGAGGAAGGGAGAGAGGAAGGGAGAGAGGAAGGGAGAGAGGAAGGGAGAGAGGAAGGGAGAGAGGAAGTGAGAGAGCAAGCACCCTTGTGGCACCGTTTGTAGGAAAAGCAAAGCAGTGTTCAGGCAAATGAATCAGTATCCGTGTTTTTCATCTCGTTTGCCAATTACGGTTCTCTGTTTTCAGGGTTGTGGCGTCTTCATTGACAAATTGGCAAACAAAGTTCGTGATTCGGTTATATTCTGGACTTCAAGTCATCATCGTGATCCAGGTCATTTTCATGCGTTTACTAATTATAATTATTGTAGGCATTCTGTGCAAATTGTAACTGTATGTGTAATCTATGTTATTTTTAGTTACTGCCTTACTAACATAAACCGTCAAGTAAAAATACCCACTGTTGACAATGTTGCCAATAATTATAACATATCGAAGACCGTCGTCGGAGTATATATTACAAAGAAGGGGTAGTTATCTAACTTTTGCATAAGATATAAATTTCATATTTACTTCGTCTATACCGGCAACAGTTACTGAAATTAGGCAAATAATCAAGTCTTCTCCAAAACATGTGATTTTGAACCAACAACCAAATGCATCTTACGAACTTACCTTTTTATATATTCGTCACCATGCATTCAACATACTATTCCCAAGAAGTATTTTGGTGCGATATATCTGACACAGCTTTGCTCCCTAAAATCGAGCATATAGTTAGATACCAGAAACATAATATATTCTGGATTGTCTTTAATCTGACCTAGTCTGTGGTTCAGTCGCTGGACCATTGTTTTACTCACTACACAACTCGGCCCACTGAGCACTATTACTGACAATCACCTTATTGAGTTTGCAGCTGAAACACGAAGTATATGCGATGTATTTACGCAACTGCGTAAAATCATTATCACTTGTCATCCACTTTGACACATGAAATTACGCAACCTTTCAATCACAAGCCTTAAGATGATCTTTTCTTCAATTCTCATTCCTTTCAAAAATGACACTTATAAATATGTTACACTGGCGTCGGAAAGAAATTGAAATTGGTGGCTGACCGGAGCTTCAGTTCTCTGCTGATCAGATCGATCACGCAATTGACATCGGAAGACCGGGAGATGGTGACGTTGTTGAGTTTTGTCCGGAGTTTGGTCAGCGCATCGGTATCATTCCATTGTCGCTGTTTGCACGTTCTCAGACCAATCGTGACATTGGAAGACGCGGGACAGGGTTACTGTTGACAATATTCATGCTGGATGTTCACAGTTTTCCCAGATTTTGAAGCTCTCAATATGCTTCACCTTTACGTCAAAATGCAATATAATTATATATAGGCTGCTTTAGAACACGTCAATCAATAACAACCTTACACACACCTCAAAGGAAACTATCTGCTACATGTGTTCATGCCACCTACACAGACAACTGCTTTTGAAACAGTTCTTCGAAAACCTAAAGTGAAAAAAATTCAACGCTTTGGCGATATTATTATTATTATATTAGTTGTAATTAATAAGTAAAAATAGTCTAATATATATTCCGATGTTACGGTAACCGCGGAACTGCGTGTAGCCAAGTCTCGCTTAACAGACTGTCGGTCGGCTGCCGAGAAGAGTCTAGTGGCTGAAAAGTGCTGCCATCTCACGGAGTCTGGTTAATCGAGGCTACCGCCATTGACGATGTCGAGGTGCCGTCAAGATTTGCGCGTTTGTTTTGTGAATTTTCTTCGTTATATTTTCTTATATAAAATGTTTGAGGAGAAGTTTGGCGGCTGTTGCTGGGCGTTTTCATGGTTAGGTCAATCTGTCCCGGTCGCCTGACATCCGCACTGTGTCTGTGACTGTCCCAACGAATCAACCGGACTACTGTTTCAGTTCTTGTCGATTCATAAAGGGTACAAAAACAGCTCACTGATACTGTCTTTGGAACAGTGTGGCCTGCTGCTGTCGTGATTTCATTGTAAACCGACGTAAGACACTTGTTACAACCGATAATGTAATAGTCGCCTGTTAATGTAATAACTGCCTGATAATGTAATAAAAACGCCTGATAATGTCATAACATCGGCTGATAATGTAATACACTTGCTGCCTGATAATGTAATAATTTTCGCCTGATAATGTAATAAACTCCTCTTGCCTGATAATGTAATAACTTTCGCCTGATAATGTAATAATGTACATATTTCACGTAGGACTTAGTCGCTTTCGTGGATTTCATGTTGATATCTTGCACTTAGTCCAATTCGTCGATTTCGTCTATTTCGTAATACAGCAACTTTTACTAGTGGGATCTTTTTAGATTAAATCCAATATGCTGGTTCCGAATCTGAAGTCAGACATGTCCCAGCAGGTTAGGATTTTGAGTTATACATTCTCGCACCATATGAATGACGGGTGTGAAACGTCTAGTGTGAAAGCCAGATAAAGAAGTGGTTTATTAAGGACTGTTTATTAACGTTTATTAACGTTGTATTACGGATTTCTTTGACAATTTCGAGTCCATACATTCTCGCATGATGTATTCTTGATCCAATTATACACACATACCACATTATAACACATATAATATATATATATATATATAATAATATATATATACAATACATAACATACACATACACATACACATACACATACACACACACACACACACACACACACACACAACACACTACACACTACACATACACATACACATACACATACACATACACATACACATACACATACACATACACATACACATACACATACACATACACATACACACATACACATACACATACACATACACATACACATACATATACACAAACACATACACATACACACATACACATCACACATACACACATACACACAACATACACATACAACATACAACATACAACATACACTACACATACAACACATACTACATACGTATACGTACTACATACGTAATTATACGTTATCATGTATGTGACTATGTATGTATCTAGTTAGTAGTTATTCATAGCATTACGATAACATATCATATATGCATTACATACATACATACATACATACACTACATACATACATACATACATACATACATACATACATACATACATACATACATACATACATACATACATACATACATACATACATACATACATACATACATACATACATACATACATACATACATACATACATACATACATACATACATACATACATACATACATACATACATACATACATACATACAGTGTTTGTTTGGTTCTGGACCCATGTCTACTTTGCATATATCGACTGATATTGTGCTTGTGATCTAGTGGGCCCACGTGGATGGTTCGTAGATTTAAGCTTTTTTAAGGTTATAAGGAACAAGCTAACAGCCGCACAAACAAAGATGAAAAGACATATGTTGAACATAGCATACCCCGACAGAAAAACACATCTGGGTAATGGAAATGACAAAGGTCGTATGCGAGGTATCGTGCACTTGGTCAATTTTATCTATTTCGTCTGTTACGCATTTCTGCAAATTTTCCTAATGGGGTAAGCGTACTGTTTTAAATTAAACCGAGTGTGCTGATTCAGAATATGATGCTCGATTTGTTCCAGCCGGTCAGGATTATGTGTTATACATATGATTCAATTTTATATACATGAATATGTGTATGTATATATGAATATGTGTATGTATAAAGTGTATATGTGTATGTATATATGTATACGTATACCTACATATATGTATGCATACATACATAATATATACATATAATTTTACAGACGTACAGACGTGTAATATATATATATATACGTCTGTACGTATGTAATACTTATATGTATATATATACAAAATATATTATATTTTACATGTTATAAGTTATATGTTATGAGTTATATGTTACATGTAACGTGTAACGTGTAACATGTAACGTGTTACGTGTTACGTGTTACGTGTTACGTGTTACATTTTACGCGTTATACATTACATGTTGCATGTTGCATGTTGTGTTCTTTGTTACTGTTCTGTTGCTGTTACATGTTTACGCGTTCATGTCATGTGCATGTTGCATGTTGCATGTTGCCTGTTGCCTGTTGCCTGTTGCCTGTTGCCTGTTCTGTTGCCTGTTGCCTGTTGCCTGTTGCCTGTTGCCTGTTGCCTGTTGCATGTTGCATGTTCATGCTGCATGCTGCATGCTGCATGCTGCATGCTGCATGCTACATGCTACATGCTACATGCTACATGTTACATGTTACATGTTACATGTTACATGTTACATGTTACATGTTACATGTTACATGATACTGTTACACGTTACGTGTTACGTGATATGTTACTATACATGTATATGTTACATGTTTATAGATATATATATATATATATATATATATATATATATATATATATATATATATATACCGTTCGGAAATCGGTTCATTTAGGCTATGCGCAAAGTATACTAGGTATATGTATGCGTTCATGTACATCGCGCGAAATAAAATTAACTAAACAGTACCAAGAATAACTGTGAAGATATCATAGTGAATTTTATATTGCCCAAGCAAGACACAGCTACATTAAATAAACAGGCAGTCCGACCTCAGTGCAAACATATAGTTTGCAATGCATTTCTGTATTACATGTTATATCTACTTGCGCAATCTGCTGCCGACTAGTTCGGCTTTTCATCGCATCGCCGGCTTTCCTCTCGATTGCTCTTCAAATTGCTAAACGTAGATGTATGCATGCATGCGTGCGTGCGTGCGTGCGTGCGTGCGTGCGTATATATATATATATATATATATATATATATATATATATATATATATATATATATATATATTTGCATCTTGAGCACATCATGCGAGATTTGTCGACAAACGACAAAGTGTCGACAAACTCCGTAATAAAACCTATGTAAACATTCCTTAATAAACCATTTCTTCATCTGGCTGTCACACTAGGATTGAACCGGCAAACCCCACGCCTGTGGGCATTCGATACCCTGACAGCATAGCATAGAAAGGGAACACTTGATCGATCATCGATACCAGGATTTGCGCCGACAAATTCGTTATCAATGAACCCACAGTCGTAAAGTAGCATATTACACCAACCCGCCATTCATAAATGGTGTGGTAATGCATAATGAAAATTCCTGACATGCTGGGACAAATGTGACTGCAGATTTGGAACCATGATATTGGATATAATCTAAAAATGATCCCATTAGCAAAAATAGCAGTATTGCGAAATAGACGAAATAGACAAAATTGACTAAGTGCAAGAAACCAACATGAAATCCACGAAAACGAGTAAGTCCTACATGAAATTTGTACATTATTACATTATCAGGCGAAAATTATTACAATATCAGGCAAGATGAATTTATTACATTATCAGGCAAACATTATTACATTATCAGGCAGCAAGTTTATTACCTTATCGGGTGATGTTATTACATTATCAGGCAGTTATTACAATATCAGTCGATTTTATTACATTATCAGGCAGTTATTACATTAACAAGCGATTATTACATTATCGGTTGTAACAACACTTTTAACCAAACTCCTGGCTCTCCATTGTTATGACAGCTGAACCAGCAGTCAACACTATGACGGATCAACGTGCAAATAGAAGCTGGGTTTTGATTGGTTGCATCGACCAATATGGCCCCGTTCATGGTGTCGGTGGCTTTGCTAGATGTTTCCACTTTTATACCACTTTCTGAGTGAACCACTGATTTGAACAATTTGAGTGTAGATGCAAATGGTTAGTTTGTGTTAACTCGTTTATGTGCATAACACACACTCGTTGATTTTGTTTGGCCTTTACGACTAAATGTACCGACGGCTTAGCAACTATTCCCAGCGACCATACATGAAGCAGCAACACCGTTTGAAAATATATTAAACCAATACTTTGCCACAGAGACTGTAGCTAGAAAAAAAACCGGAAATGTAATTCCAGTTTTCAAATAAGTAGACACATCTGCCTATCTTGCGTGTCCTCTGCCAGTAGTCATCTACTTCGTCTCTCCATCTTCTCGCCGATCTTCCTCTAGATCGTTTCCTTTCGTAGGTTTCCAGGTGACATGCGATGTCCATCGGTTATGACGTGCCCTGCTTCTCACTTGTTCAATCATGTCCGTGAACTTTGTCTTTTCTCTTACCCAGATGTTTGTTTTTCTGTCCCGATATGTGATATTTAACATACTTCTTTTCATCTGTGTTTGTGAGGCTGCTAGCTTGTTCCTTGCTTAGCTGAAGGATGCCTATGTTTCCGCGCCGTATGTCATTGCTGGAAGCACGCATGAGTTGTAGATTTGTCTCTTCAAGCAAATTCAATATTTATTTATTAGTTTAACATAATACATTTTAAATACATAATTCCTAATTTCAAAGGACATCATATATATATATATATATATATATATATATATATATATATATATATATATATATATATTATATATATATATATAATACGTATTATTTCTAGCTTAACACAATATTAAAAAAAATTGGTTATTTATTATTTTGATCTTTTTATGGATTAGGCAGTTTTTATGTGATCGTCAGACTGAATGATCCTTTGTGCAGAGATCCAAGGCTTTCGGACGATATCGTTGTAAATACCGGAGCTCCACAAGGATGCGTCCTTTCCCCAATTCTGTTTTCAATTTATATGAACGACATATTGTGCAACAAATCATTTTCATTTCTTACCCTGATCAAATATGTGCAGATGACATGGCCCTTGTAGGTCGTCTTAAAGATGAGCTTTCTCTTTATGAATATCTGTTTTAAATCGATGCGTTAACTAGTCAGTTTAAGTCAGGCTTTCTTAAACGTAATATAACTAAAACTAAAGAGTTAATGTTTGTAGGGGGAAGGATTAATCAGACACCAAAACCGATATTCATAGGTAATCAATAAGTGGAAATAGTCAAGAACTTTTAGTAGGTAGGTAGTTTACTTGATGAAAACTTGTCATTCTGTGATCATGTTGTTTATGCTTACAAGAGAACCCAGCAATGACTTTTCCTACTGAGAAAGCTGAACAGTTTTTATGTTAGTCAGGACATTCTTCAACTTGAATACAGCGGTTTAACAGAGAGCGTTCTATCCTTTTAACATCATTACATGGTATGACAATGCCAGTGGCAAGAATAAAATTAAATTTGAATGCTAAATTTTAATATAATAATAGTTTAATTTCACTCTGGGCAATCATAGATATTGAAATGGGTACATAAAACATGTAATGTATACTTGTTAAAAATATATTGAAATAATATATAATTTAAGACATTAGCATAAAAATAAATTATAATGTAGACAATATACAATATTATATTCTATAAAACTAATTTAAATAATTTAAGACATTAAAACATATTTTCTGTGATTATTTGACTAAATTTATTTAAAAATAAATAATAATTTAAAACATTAAAATAAATAAATCTAAAATAATTTAAGACATTACAATATTTTACACATATCCATATCTGCATGCACGTAAGTTTGTTAAGAGTCACTGTGAGTTCTTTTGAATGAACAGACACCAGTTAATGAAACAATGTGTTGTAGCCCTTGCTTTTAGTAGTAGTTTATGCAGTTTGTGGTGTGTGCCTTTTATTCCATACACTTATTGTATTGATTTATTTAATTTTATTTATTTACCAATTTTAGTATATATTATTAATGTTATTATATTGTGTCTTAACAAAGAACCTTTTAAGAAATATTACTTGCTTATTTATTTATTATTTGTAGTACTTATTAGTATACTTAAATTTATTACTTTACCAATTTTAGTGCGGATTAGTATTATTATCATTTTAATGTGTCATTTTAACGTGTAACTGTAGAAAAAAACCGTTTTTAATGTGATATTTTAAACAGACAATAAAGTCTTTTGAATCTTTGATTTTAAAGGATACATATATATATATATATATATATATATATATATATATATAATTTATTTAAATAGGATTGTTCGTGTCTTGTTTGAATCACGTAGTGCCTATATACACAAAATTAGATACAATATATATATATATATATATATATATATATATATATATATATATATATATATATATTGTATATAATTTAATGTAATTGGTCATTTCTAAGGACATCGTAAAAATATTATTCAATTATCTATTGGATAGAAAATAATAAAATTTGGAATCTTGAAATGTGCTGTTTTTGTTACAACTAGCCCCGGTCTCCCCTACATATTTTTATCGTAGTTTTAATGCTCCGTGAAAACGACATCTAACATGCCAAATGACGCCATATAGCATAACTTTTTGCAATTGTTTGTTCATAATTATTGCTATTTGCTGCTGGATTTATTATTATTTCAATTGGTCTTGATCGATCCTCAGGATATTCAAAAGCCTGAAAAAAGCTTCGCACCACGTTCCTGGATATTGGGGAGGGTTAATCCTACATAGAGCTCACGCTTAAATTATTGAGGACCGAGCCCTCCAATCTCTAGGCTAGCCAATCTCCCGGTTCCGACGCCTACGTGTTATTTCCGTAACGCGACACCGATTGGTTCGTTGGAACTGTCCGTTTCGTTTTGTCTACAGGTGGTGTGCGGCCTGATGTTCTTGACCATCATGTCGGGAGTCCTTGACCCAGCGCCACCACATGGGCCACCCATGACAGGAGTGGTGAATAAATCTAACAATCGATCTGAACAGGAACCACTTATTCCACAATTCAATATAAGAACAGATGACATGGAATAAAATCAAGTGGCTGAGTGTCACTAAAGGGCTGACGTTGAGACCACCACCGGAGAGATAAAGCAGACGTAAACACTTAGCGTCGCGGTGACAGTCTTCAGAACATTGATGACGTCGGGTGGCGCTTTTCTTTGTTGAACCAGAATTGTCTTCAAATGTCAACTGTTGTTGCTGGTATTGTATATTTTAGGTGCAATTGCACTGTTCACCCAACATTAATAAAACATATACTAATGCATTTAAACAATGTTAATTCCAACTTTGTGTGTGTATGGTTGCTCTGGTCATCATAAACAAATAATGTATTATGCATTGTCCTTTGTGCGAAATTAGTATGATATATTACATAGCATATATACAACATAGCTGCGGCTAAAATAGGAAAATCCAGATGCACGTTTGAGCAACAATTAGCAAAGTATATAAAAACTCATAGCAAAAGTGTTTATTCTTACGTAAGAAGTAAACAAATGTTTCCAGATAAGGCAGGACCATTTGAAAATAATACTGGAAGCCTAATACCAAATGAGATCCTGAATTAATATGTCAGCTCAGTATTTGCTACAGAAAATATAAGTTCAACTGCTACGCCTTTTGATAATTATGTTTCAACCATTTTTATTTGCTCTTTATGATCACTCCAAGGACTTATATATGAAGCTCTAGATAGATTGCCTTCTATTGTTCAACGTAACATTTGTTTTGTGCACATTACGCGAGAACGTCTTCCTTCTGAGCCATATGTCTAGTTTCTCTAGTTCGTTGTTAATTACATTGGTAACATCACCAATGTGACTAGTCGAGTAGAAAATACTAACAGACTGAATGTTATGAACCAATGTTGACTCTTTATTCACATAATATCAAATTGTATTCAGTTCGTAGCCAAAAGTTTCACCTCTTTCCGTAGTATGCAATTTTCTTGGCAATATGCTGAGGTCAATGGTAAAAAGTCTTAATATAGGAACCATCCAGTGTGGGCCCGCTACGTCGCGTGCAACATGTCAGTTCAATACAGGCACAACTGAAGGAGCAAGCAAGTATAAACATACATGTATGTTTAAATGTAATGAACAAATCTTCAATTGTGCAACACAATAAATATAATAGTATTTATTGTTGGGATTTAGTTCAAAGAGAATTACGTAATTGCAGAAAAAAGCGATCAGAATCATAACCCGTAGCGAATTTTAGTTCCATGCTGAACCACTAATGAAATGACTAAACTTACTGAAAGTCAACATTTTCACACAAATATATCCGATATTTTATAAGAAACTTATGAATAATAGTTACCTATATTTTACTACAAATCAACTTGTTTTCTCACAAACTACGTACCGCACCTTGGCCATTACACTAGGCAGAGTCACTATGTCACTGTTCCGTCCACCCGCACCGTCGAGCCAGGATGTATGTAAGCCTTAGAGAGTGTCCACACCTATGGTCCAGACATGGACTAATTATGTCAAATTTGTCTTCTATTGTGTGCTTTTATTGTTTATTGTCGAATAAATATTATGCTCCAACCCAGTTCCAAACGAAGTCGCAATTTGCATCTAAAAAGGGACGTGCGAACTGAAAGTTGAATATCAATAATTGTTATAGATTTATTGTTAGCCAAGTTTCCACCATATCATTATCAGCTGACTCTTCGTCGAAGATGCGCCGACTTGTCAACGGATGTCTCCTAAGCTCGGCGTTTTGCTTTTCTCTTCTCAAAACCAATTTCGGGTCAGAAGGCTTAGTTTTTACTTTCTTATTTTACCGGCCTGTCGGATAACCACAGTTGCTATAACTTGCTCACAAATAAAGCTAATTGCCGTCTTACTTTGTTTTCTGCTTCCGATAGGAATCGCCATTTTGTCTGCCGCACCGCTACCAGACAAGACCAAATATATAGGTATAGGGGTGTCCTGTCAAGGGCCACACCCCTGATGCCCCACCTAATAATAATAATGATAATAAGACTGAATTCTTGGAAACCACTGGGTTGGGTCGGAGGAGAGGTTCTTTCTTCGTTGATGACTAGTTACTATTAAGTACATTAATTAACGCTTCCCGGTGAATCTCATATTAAATACATCTTTAGTCTGATATATCGGTCACTGTGAGCAAAATGACGTATAGCAAAGTTATTTGTCGCAAATTAACACATGTACGAGGCAAACAGGTTTTGAAGCATGTTTTGATAGCAAGTGCAAATCACGTGACTATAATGCGCCATAAGTGATATAAACGAACATAATATTTCAATGTATTGAACGAAATGTTAGGCAACTCGCCACAGTAATCGCCACAGGAGAATTAACGAACAACCCGCGGCATGTATAACATAAATGCTTTGCGTTTTACTTGTTGTTGTTGTTGGCCTCCTTCTGTCTCGAGATACAATGGGTTGTGCGCCCATAGTGTGTCAGTCCGGTTTACTGCAGCGCTGACTCTACAGTCCGATCATTGAGCCACTGACTTCTCGCACTGCCCCCGTCTCCGCCTCTCACTCGCGGACACAGTTGTGCAGGAGAGGCCACATCCAGGAACCGACTGTCTGGCAAGACAGTCGGTGGACCCGTGGCGATCACTACACCTGGAAAGGATAGGCAAACAATGCTTCACTTTCCTTTAAGCGAGCGGGACGTCCGGCCCAGACCTCATCTACCCCCAGCTATAAATGTAAAATCATCAATGTGCGTTTCACTGCACATTGATGATTTTACATTTATTGCACCTTAGCAGAAACGTAACCCGGATATTATTTAACGCCCGGAAAATGTAAGAGCGACAACGGAAACAATCAGTTTGCTCTCTACAGGCAAGCTATTCGGAACATAGCTATTGTAGCATATAGGTTTATGAAACCACTGGCTTTGTTGAAACGTTCGCTGTACTTGGTATGCTGAAGTGATCCTCTATTTTAGCTGCGTACGTAGTCTAACTTCGCCGAGAAGGATGGACATTTGCACTTTCTGTGCGACGCCTTAATGTGGTAAGTAATTAATGCATTTATGCACTCGTAACATCTGATTTGATAGCGTTTGGCACAGTCTTCGTTTAGAATCCGGGGCAGCATAATTTAGACGCTATTATTTCCTGTTCATTAGTTTGACTTATAAAGTAATCCCTGAAGTAAACAAAATACACACACCTGCATAATTATGTCGCACTACCAAAAACATCAATTTCCCTATCATTGTCATTTGTTGCATGCACGCAAGCGCACATGCACGCCCACACGCCCGCCTGCATGCACGCACGCGCTTGTATACTGCAGACATACATAGATCTAGTTACGCGCATATACACATAGCTTATACTAATTATATATAATATATATATATATATGTATATATGTATATATGTATGTATGTTATATGTATATATGTATATATGTATATATATGTATGATATGATGTGTGTATGTTGTGTGTGTGTGTGTGTGTGTGTGTGTTGTGTGTGTGTGTGTGTGTGTGTGTGTGTGTGTGTGTGTGTGTGTGTGTGTGTGTGTGTGTGTGTGTGTGTGTTGTGTGTGTACGTACATAGATCTATAGTTACGCGCATATATACATAGCTTACAATATTTCAATAAAAAAGTATATGCAAAATATTCGGTCTGCTTAAAACCGTGTATGCATAGATGCCGAGTTATGCAGATGGGAGCTACATCGGAAGTTGCATACATTTGGTTAGCCTTTTTTTGCGGTAGATCGTCGAGTTTAGTAAACAGTAAAACACTGTTGCGAAATGTAAACTAAATCGAAGTCCAATACCAGCAAAAGTTATGTTTGAACACGGAATGTATCGATGCGATAACAACAAAGAAAACACTTAATAGACAGTATTATGCAAAAGAATGACAGTATTGCCGAAGGGAGGTATTTCATGCGAGAACGATAATTTTATTCGCGAAGGCGAAGCCGGATCGAACGACACAGAGCTATCATTATCAATAGTAAAACATTACAATAGCCGAAGGCGAAACCAATTATCAGGATTATTTATACGGAGGACATTATTGTGGACAATATTTAGGAAGTCTGTAAGACTGTCCTTGCAGCTGCATCAGTTTGTTGATTGGTTGATTCTTCGATATGAATTAAGGCCGTGGATATTGCACCGATGGTCGATTTGGACCAAACCACTATTCCAAAATTGGGATGTGAGTTTGTTACCACTGCGTGGCCGTAACAATGGGAGCCCGATTTGACTTGTATAAAACATATTACCCTGACCCTAAACCTGACCCTAACACTAAACCTAACAAACTCATACCCCCATTTTAGAATAGTGGTTCGGTCCAAATCTTCCCTTCACCGTCAAACTGACATAGTACTTGAACTAATCTTTCGACGCTTGTTCAACAGTGTTTGGCGTCGTTTTCTTTGTCGCGTTGTAAGTTCAGGTGTCTCTCATATAAAACTGACTATGCGTTTCGACAAACGTTCTAACAGATGCGCCGACTCTAAACACGTTATCTGACACCAGCAACGACGGCATGCGCATTCCAATGATGCAATGCACATGCGTCGAAAAACTGTCCCACAACTATTGTACCGACTTTAGATGAATTATAATTAGATGAATTCATTCGGCTGCCTACTATGACATCGGTCGGTGTAGGAGCATTCTTTCCATACCTATAATAATTAATGTTTTTCACAAGGCGTAAGAGTTGGTGTTATCAGGCTATAGTACAAATCAGCTAGGTGATAGTTACATAAATGTCGATGTGTACAACCACGTACAACGGTCACATCCATGGCTCCAGCAATAATCCCTAGTATATTTGCTAATATTTAAGTTTCGAAAAAAAGAGCCTCACATTGAATGAATAGTTTTCACAGTTGGTAAGAGTTGGTGTTATCAGGTGATATTAAAAGTCAGTCGAATGAGAGTTACACACATATGTATGTCAACGATTACGTATAACGGTAGGTATTGTCTATAGCAATAATCCGCAATATATCTACTATCGTTTATGTTTTGAAATCCAAGAGATTCCACGCTCACCAGATGCCTATTTGCATTGGCCTCCACCTACAACCCTTTTGATCCAATAAATAACTTTCAAATAAACGTACCTGGGAACCACCTGGATCCATCCATTAAGACTTCATCACATACTTTCAACTGATTACAGTGTACAATGAATAGATACCTATAATCTGTATCATAAAACAACACGTGTATCAACTTTTACCCTAGTCCACAGTGCCTTTATTACCTCAGTCTTGTATTACCGTAAAGTGCTGTATTTAACACCATGATAATCTCATTACATCTTCCCTTCTTGCTTTAACTAAAGTACATTATACGTTTTATGCACATTAGTTCTGCACATTTCGATGTTATCTCACAAGTTCGTAAGTCTTCATTCACTGTTCTTAACTATTCAGTTTGTATCAGTCCAATTAAAGGCATGATAATGTCCTGTTTGACTACTCCTGATTATCTACTTTATACGGAAAGAAACTTGCATTTATAACTAGAAACCAGGGTAGACTGCCCTTTGTTTCGTCTAATGTTATATGAATGGGATTATTCTGCCCATTGCTATCACTTTAGTCGTGTACATAACGACTCGGCAGCTTGATGATCCGGCCACTACGTGTAGTGCGCACATCACTCATTGTTGACACAGGCTGTGACTGGTCTGTGGAGTGGCTTGATTGTGCTGCCTCCGGAGTCACTGCTGACTGATTTGTTGAGGCTGTGGCTCCTCCCGACGGGTGATCTACACAAACCTCTTTCTCTCTGTCGTCGTCATCATCGTGTACTGGCACAAACCTCTCTTGTGTCTTTAGCAGATGACGTCTGTTTCTTCGTAAACGCTTACCCCTCTCAAGCTCTAGGGTACGCGTAGGGTGCTACCCTTGCCAGTATTTGCGCTTTTTCACTCATCACCTCTGACCCTGACTGTGTCAGTAGTCTCTAGTGGCTTGAGTTGATTGCTACCATGATCATAATAGCGCTTCTGTTTGATGTCTGGCAACTTGTGCATGGTAACATGTTCTTCTGCGCTGGGCAGCTTCGTTCTCAGTTTCCTGTTCATTTAGATCTCTCCAGGAGATCGGTCACTTCCCGACAGTGGTGAAGTTCTGTAGTTTAGCAATGCCAGGTACGGATCCTCATAATTCTCCTTGGCTTTCTTCAACAATTTGTACCGCTTTTTCCGCCTTTCCATTACTCTGTGGGTACTCGGGACTAGATGTCACATGTTTGAAGCCGTATTGCATTGCAAACTGTCGGAACTCACGGCTGCTGAACTGTGGTCCATTATCTGACACAACCACAGAAGGAAGACCGTGTCTTGCCATGATGGATTTCATGTGACTTATGGTGTTTGTGGACGACAGATCTTCTAGTTTGGCCACTTCTGGGTAGTTTGATGTATAGTCGACAACCACCAAGAAGTTCTTGCCAAACAGCGTGAATAAGTCTGCTCCTGTCTTCCGCCAAGGTTTCTCGGGTATTTCATTGGCTCTTTTGCCTGCTTGTACCTGTGTTTCTGACATGTACCGCATCGTCCTATGTGGTTTTCAATGTCGTTGTTGATGTTGGGCCAGTACATCACTTGTCTTGCTCTGGCCTGGCATTTTTCTATGCCTAGATGTCCTTCGTGAATCTTCTTCAGCATATCACCTTGTAGTGTTTTAGGTATGATAACTTTCGGTCCTTTCACCAACACCCCATCGATTTCAGTGATATCACATCTGAAGTGATAGTATGGTTTCAGTGATTGCGCATGATCACTTTCCCATCCGAAGTGCACTACATTCAGGACGTCTTTCAGTTCCTCATCGTACTTTGTGTGGGTGGCAATCTTTTCCCACATTGGATCACTCATTTGTGCATTATGTCTGATCATATCCACGTGTGCTTTGATCTCCTCTTCTGTGTTACTTTTCTTTTCACTTCTGTCAAATGCACGTGACAGAGTGTCGGCTACTATCAGTTATTTTCCCGGTTTGAACTCGAGTTTCAAGTCACACCTTCTCAATCGCAGCATCATTCGTTGTAGACGAGGCGTCAGATCGCACAGATTCTTCTTGTGGAGTGAAATCAAGGGCTTGTGGTCAGTTTCTCCTATTACCGTGGCACCATACACATACTCATGGAACTTCTCACATCCAAAGACTATCCCTAGAAGCTCCTTCTCAATTTGAGCATAGTTCTTTTCTGCAGAGGTCATGGCACGCGAGATAAACGCAACTGGAAGCCAATTTCCATCGTGCTCCTGTAGAAGTACGGCTCCCAAGCCATCCTCTGAAGCATCACTCGATATTTTGCTTCTTCTAGCTAGATCGTAGAACTTCAGGAGTGGTTCCGTCGTGAAGTCTTTTATGTCTTGCCATTCCTTTGCCTGTTCGGCTTCCCACTGCCAGTCGTTCTTCTCGAGTAGCAGTTGTCTCAGGGCTGTTGTTTTTACCGTCAAGTTCGGCACAAACTTGGTCATGTAGTTTACCATGCCAAGTGCTCTCTGTACTCCCTCTTTGGTCGTGGGTACTGGCATGTTGCAAATTCCAGCAACTTTGTCCGGATCTGGCTTGATTCCCTGGTGTGATAGCTTTTCTCCTAAGTACGTCAATTCTGTGACACCAAATACGCACTTTTCTCGTTCAGTTTGAGTCCAGAGCGTCTGACGGTGGCCAACGCCCTCTTCAGTCGAGCGTCGTGCTCTTCTCTTGTTTGTCCCCAGACGACTATGTCATCCATGAAGACTTTGACTCCTGTCTCGCTCTCGAACAGTTGCTGAATCTTGGCATGGAATATTTCTGGTGCGCAGTTGATCCCATATGGAAGTCTTTTGAAGGAGTATCGGCCAAAAGGCGTAGCGACTGTACATAGCTGTGTACTCTCATCGTATAGCGGAATTTGGTAGAACCCTTGTGATGCGTCCATTTTGGTGAAGTACCTTGCGTCTGCCATCTCACTGAGGATTTCAGACCTGTGTGGCAGGTGGTAGTGTTCTCTTCTGATGTATTCATTGAGGTCCATTGGATCTAGACACAGTCTCAGGTCACCGTTGGGCTTCTTCACTATCACCAGTGGCAGCACCCAATCCGTTGGTCTTTCGGCTTTGACCAGCACCTCTGTCTGAACCAGTCTGTCAAGCTCTTTCTTCAACTTCTGCTTCTGAGACTGCGGGACTTTCCTCGCCGGATACACAGAGGGTACATAGTTTTGTCGCAGATGTATCTTGCATGTCCCTTCCAAACAGCCTAGTCCCTTGAAGATATCCGGGTACTCTTTCTTTATTTCTGCACTTGTCAGGACCCCATTTTCTTTAACTGTGCAAACTTTCCGTACGCCACACTCTATTGTCACCAAGCCCAGTCGCTCACTGTCGCTGGCACCGGTGAGTGACTCTTCCTTTGGAAACAAATACAAATTGTAGTCTATGTTTCTTTCCCATGTGATTGACTGTAGCAATGCATATTCCAAGAGTTTCGATGTTTTTTTCATTGTACGTTTTCAGCTTGGGACGTCGCTCTGTCAGTAGTTTTGGCTTACTGGCAAGCCCCTCATAATCGCTCAGACTCAGTATATTCACCTGGGCACCGCTGTCTACTTTGAACGGCACAAGACTGTCACAAAGAAACTTCCTTCGTCGCCAGTGCTGTCATTGTCTACACCCACAACTTGCACTCTTCGCGTCAAACACTTTGAGGCATAGTGATTTCTGCCGCCACACTTGTCACAAGTGGCGCCCCATGCCGGACACTCTCGGAACTTGTGGGCTGTCCCGCAACGTTTACATTGTTTCTTTTTAGGTGTCAGGGCGTTTCTTGTTGCTTGTTCCACAACAGGGACTTGTTTTTTTCTTAGGTTCATTTTTTCAGTTTTCGAATCATGTTCACACTTGCACTGTTTTCTGCGCCAGTTAACACTTTCATTTGCGCTTGCGCGGCTTCGTTTGCTTTGCAAATGTATATTTCCCGCTTTAACTTTAGCTCTGAGTCTCTGAGTAACCTTTCCTTTATTTTGGAGTCTCTGATGCCCACTACCACTCTATCACGTATCAGGCTATCTTGCAACGACCCAAATTCACATGACTGTGACTTCAGCCTTAAGTCCGTGGTAAAACTATCTATCGTCTCACCTTCACCTTGTACTCGGATGTGAAACACGTATCGCTCGTAAATGACGTTTTTTTCGCGGCACGCAGAACTCGGTGAAGTTTCTCACGACTGTGTTAAATTGTTCTGCTGTTTCCGCCGGGACGGCTGGTTGATTACCTACTGCCGCTTTGGCAGGTTCGTACGTGAATGTACGAAACACTTCTTGTGCCTCGGCTCCAGCAACTGTCAACAAGATGGCAACCTTCTTCTTGTCTTCCGATCCGTCCTCTCCGACAGCTGCCAAATACCATCGAAAACGCTCCAGGAACCTTTCCCACCGATCAGCCAGGTTACCACCGGCTATTTTCAGTTCATGTGGTGGCTTCAGTTTGTCCATCTTTTCGGTTCTTATATTTTAAACGCCAATTCCTGGTACCATGTATCATAAAACAACACGTGTATCAACTTTTACCCTAGTCCACAGTGCCTTTATTACCTCAGTCTTGTATTACCGTAAAGTACTGTATTTAACACCATGATAATCTCATTACATAATCTGGGAGATTTTGTCTGGAATGAGTTTCGTAACAAATTCAAGACAGGCGGTAGACGTAATAATAGTGGGCAATGTAGTAGCGCAGTGGCTTCAGACTCTCGACTAAGAGAACCTATGTTTGAATCCTAGGGTATTGCATCAAACTATTGGCATTTATTTTCACTCTACATTGTTCCAGTTAACTGAGTTGTATGAATGAGTAAACTCAGCGGTGGTCGCGAGGTAGAGCGCCGGACTGTCAATCGAGGGGACGGTGGTTCAATCCCACCTACCGCTGTTTCGAAACTTAGGCAATTTCGTTCACCCCACATTTGCCTGTGTCTTTCGGACACTAAAACCGGTGGTCCCTTCTATGTAGTATTTATACCAGGGGAAATAAAAGATCCCACACAGGGGGTAAGTGTGTAACCTGTAGTGGACTCACAAATTCTCGTTGGACTTTAAACGCCCTGCAAAGGGCCCCGTCCAGTATCTGAGAGAAGAGAAGTACCTGACTATAGACAGTGATGGATATTTTTGCTACGAATAGTCTACGTGCATTAATTGCAGCATCGTTGGGTGTTTCAAAGAGAAGCCGAGATAGTGTTCCATTGAACAGGTCTACCAGGGAGTAAAGCGTAAGTGCTTTGAGCAATCATGAGGATTAGATAATGCGATATAGAAGAACTATCCTTTTAATAAATACTAATTATCTAGTTAGAACGCAAGTTTGCTTTTCACACAATTACAAGTAGGAGCCCATGTCTCTTGTATACCATAATGGCATAGCCAATTGCATTTTGAGGATAATTATTGTACAAAATGAGCCCCCATGGTGATAATAATGATGCTATGTAAATTGTCTTAATAAATAACCAACATACAAAATACTGTAGTATGTTTATATTTGATTTCACAAATGTAATCATGTAGGAAATGTACTACATGTCTACACAATTGAGTATCACAATTAAGTGGTCGTGAAGATATGTTGCAGGGGTCTCAACATCTCCTTTCTCACCTATTTTGCAGCCATCCTCTCACAATTTATTCACAGAAAAAACATTAAGCTGTGCAACACACAATCCGACTGGATTTACATCCATGGAGGAGTGCCACAAGGCACAAAGCTATGCCCCGTACTTTTCGTCCTCATGATAAATGATCTGCAAACAAAGTGCGACTCCTACAAATATGTTGATGACACATGCATCGTTTATACTGGATCAGACTCGCAAGCGCCAAATCTCCAGGAAGCAGCCGATGCAGCGTATCTGTGGACAATCCAAAATGACATGAAAATCAACAAACGTAAGACAAAAGAGCTTGTCATTGATTTCTCTAAAACAAGGACAAACTACCCAACCATACGCATCGACGGAACCGACACTCAGCGAGTAACCGAGGCGAAGATACTTGGCATTACCATCACCAGCAACCTGACTTGGGACGTACACGTTGATGAAATAACACGAAAAACAGGCAAGAGGCTGTTTCTACTGCTACAACTCAAACGATCAGGCATTCCCGCTGAAGACCTT
Source organism: Ridgeia piscesae (assembly GCA_025642075.2). Taxonomy (NCBI): domain Eukaryota; kingdom Metazoa; phylum Annelida; class Polychaeta; order Sabellida; family Siboglinidae; genus Ridgeia; species Ridgeia piscesae. The sequence continues at coordinate 216,636 of JAODUO010000372.1, forward strand.
CTGACGGTATATACAACGGTGGTCCGGCCTACTCTGGAATACGCATGTCCAGCATGGTCGATCTCACTCACACTCTCCAAAGTGATATAGAGCGTGTACAAAGACGAGCTATGAACATCATATACCCGAACACTCCCTATATCGAAGCATTAGCGACTTCTCTGAAACAAAGACGTGCGCAGTTATGTGAACATTTCTTCATACAAATCGAACAGCCGCAGCATAAACTACTACCAAAACCAAGAACCACAACACATAATACATGATGCCGTACTCGATACTCTTTACCCAGAGTAAAAAACCAACAGGACCAAGAACTGTTTCATTAACTGGTGTCTGTTCAACCAAAAGAACTCACAGTGACTCTTAACAAACTTTCGTGCATGCTGATATGGTTATGTGAAAAATATTGTAAAGCCTTAATTTATTTTGTAGACCTATTTATTTTAATGTTTTAAACTATTTATTATTTTTTAATATGTTTAGTCAAATACATTGACTTATCGGCGTAACATGTTAACATAAAATATGTTTTAATGTCTTAAATAATTTTAGTTAGTTTTATTGATACATATCGTATATTCTCTACAGTATAATTTATATTTACGTTAATGTCTTAAATTATATATTATTTGACTCTATTTTAACAAATATACTTTGCATGTTTTATGTACCCATTTCAATCTTTTTGATTGCCCAGAGAGAGTGAAATAAACTATTATAAAACCTTCTGGGTTTATATATTATAGAGGACAGTAGTGTAGTACGGGTAAATCAAGGGACGGAGGTCAAAGGTCAAATGGATAGTACTGATGGCACCACCTAACGGAAGGTCATGAACTAATAGTGTCTAAATCAAAGGTCAAATGTGTTAGGGGTCAAGTAGCGCCCCTGGTGTATACATGGTGAACTCCAAACTAGGTCAACGAACAAGTGGTGCCATCTGACGAATACGTCCTCAACTAATACCCCATAAATACGTGTCTTATTTTAAAATATATTTTTTAATTACGTTAAAAGGGTTAACGTTCATGTAGCGCCCCTGGCGGTCAACGCTCCAGGTCAACAAACAAGTGGGGCCATCTGACCAATACGTCGTCAGTGAATACCCCCAAAATATGTGTCTCTTATGTTTAAACCACTTCTAAAAATAGCCAATGAGGCGATCCTGGTGAGAGCGGCGCGAAGCAAGGGCTTTACTCAGAAGTCCGTGCTTTTTAGGGGTAAGGCTTACAACGCGTTATTTCAGGCTTATATACCTTTAGAGGTGGTCGTTAGAGTCACGTGGGCGTGCCGAAAAGTTCCAACCAATCACAACTCGACAAAACGCACGGCGACACGACGACACATTGTTGCAAGAATTGTATTTTTGCATCAGCGCACCAGTTTATTGTAACATTGTATCGAGTTGGCTGACAAAAAACAGTGAAGTCACCGAGTACATCAGTAATATTAAATCACGTGACCGTGCCGAAATTAAGTGTTGTAGAAAACAACGCCGACCGCGTTGTAAGCCTTACCCCAAAAAGCACGGACTTCTGAGTAACCCCCTTGCTTCGCGCAGGATCGCCTCATTGACTATTTTTAGAAGTGGTTTAAACATAAGAGACACATATTTTGGGGGTATTCACTAACGACGTATTCGTCAGATGGCCCCACTTGTTTGTTGACCAGGAGCGTTGACCGCCAGGGGGCGCTACATGAACTCTAACCCTTTTAACCTAATTAACAAAATATTTAACAATATTTAAAAATAAACACACGTATTTATGGGGTATTAGTTGAGGACGTATTCGTCAGATGGGACCACTTGTTCGCTGACCTACTTTGGGGTTCACCATGTATACGCCAGGGGGCGCTACTTGACCACTAACACTTTGACCTAATTAAAAAAAAAAATAAGACACGAATTTAGACACTATTAGTTCATGACCTTCCGCTAGGTGGCTACTACTACTACTACTACTACTAATACTACTACTACTACTACTACTACTACTACTACTACTACTACAGGTACTGCATTCGAGAGTGAGACTAGTATATTGGTTATGCATAATTTACTGTGATGGAAAAGACATGCAAAACCAAGACAAGTGGCGACAACTCCGACAGTCCAGGCTGTATATTCGTAAATAACAAAGCATTATTTATGAATGGATGCATGAGTATTACATGCTTACAAATATAAGCAGGAAAAATTTAAAATTATTACTAAATAAATACAATTACATGCATGTCCATCTTCAATGAAAATAGTGGAATAGAAAACATATGGACAGAACTCAAGACTGACCTTAGCCAAGCCCTAACAGAACATGTCCCCCACAAGCAAACTAAATCAAAACCAAGCCACCCATGGGTTGACTATGAAACCAAGAAGCTGATCCGAATGAGGAACAGGATTCGCAAACGCTGGAAAAGGTGTGGAAATGAAGACCTGAAACAGGAATTCAAATTCCTGAAACGGCAAGTCCAGAAAAGCCTGCGCCGCCTTTACTGGAAACATGTAGAAAACTAGATCTCAGATGACGTGACAAACCCAACCTCCTCCAAGAAGAAGCTCTGGTGCTTCATCAAAGCAAGAAGAACTGAGGGGATGGGATTCTCTCCATTCAAAGATACTGGGAAACTCATTACAGACCCCAAAGAACAAGCCCAGCTTCTCAATAACCAATTTTGTTCTGTGTTCAGTGTTGTGTTTTGCCAACCAAAACCAGACCTTCCTGAGTACACAGACTGCAAAAAACATCAACATTACCGAAGAAGGGGTGAAGAAACTGTTTCTAAACTTAGACCTTAACAAAGCCTGATGGGATCTCACCAAGGCTCCTGAAGATAGTTGCAGAAGAAGTCACACCAATCCTTACCTTGCTCTTCCGAAACTCCTACCAGACTGGAACATTGCCGCTCGACTAGAAATTAGCCCATATTACGCCTGTCTTCAAGAAGGGAGAAAGATACAAGGTAGAAAACTACCGCCCCATCTCACTCACATGTATAGCCTGCACGGTGATGGAGCACATCATCGCCAGTCACATCATGTCACACCTAGAGAAGAACAGCATTCTCTGCCCAGAGCAGCATGGCTTCCGATGCGGATAGTCCTGTGAGACGCAACTTCTGGGTTCCGTGGATGAAACAAGCGAAGAGCTGGAGAGGGGAAACCAGGAGGACACCATTGTCCTTGACTTTAAAAAAAGCATTCGACAAGGTGAGCCATACCCTTCTAGTTCACAAGCTGCGTCGCTATGGAATCGGAGGTCGACTCAATGCATGGATTGACAGCTTTCTCGAGAACAGACAGCAAGCTGTAGTGGTTGGGGGAGAGAGATCAAACTTCATGCCTGTGGACTCGGGAGTCCCCCAGGGATCAGTCGTCGGCCCGTGTCTCTTCCTTCTGTACACCAGTGACCTACCCATAGACACTGAATCAAAAATCCGACTGTTTGCTGATGACACCCTGTGCAGTCACACCATTAAACACAAAGAGTACCAGAAAAGGCTGCAACAAAATCTTGATTCCCTCATCACATGGGAGAAACAGTGGTCCATGAGCTTCCATCCACAGAAATGCTACACGTTGAGTGCCACCCGAAAGAAAGAAAAAATTATACCGTCATACCACCTACACGGACACAACCTGCTAAACGTCAGCACAGCAAAATACCTTGGCGTAAACATACAGGACAACCTGAATTGGGGGCTCCACATAGACACCATCACCAATAAAGCGAACAAGACACTCGGCTTCCTCAGAAGAAACCTAAAAATCGGAAACAACAAAACAAAAGAAACAGCATATAAAGCCCAATCCTGGAGTACTCGGTCACTGTCTGGGACCCACACTCTGCAAACAATATAAACACAATAGAAAAAGTTCAACGCCGTGCAGCAAGATGGGTTACAAATAGACACCACCAGACGTCCTGCGTCAACTCCATCATCGACTCTCTTGCATGGCGCACACTCCAACAACGCCGTAAAAAAGCTCGACTTGAAATGTTTTACAAATTTCACCACCACCACCTCGTCACCATTGATTGTGAATACCTAACACAGCCAACATAAACCAGATCAAGCCACAGAAAGAACAACACACACAGCTACAACATCCAATACTGCAGGACACAGTACAGACAGATGCCATTTTCCCCCCAGACCATCCCCAAATGGAACAGTCTTCCCCAGGAAATAGTGGCAGCCATGTCCCTGGACTGTTTCAAGTCCAAGCTTTCTGCCCACCAGTAATCACACAGACCACCCCTCCCCTTCCCTCCCCTCTTATTTGTTATGTCTATTACCCCCCCTACTATGCCACACATCCTTTCACTACGTTTCAGAAGTGTCTACTGCTACCTCCACAAATCAGCATAATCATCACAACATTGATGTTGGCTGATTATTATTATTAGAAGAAGAAAATGAGTCATTGGCTGTCCCATGTATGGTTCTTCCTGGGTTTTGCCAATGTCATAATTGATGTTTCTTCTGAATGTAAGCAAAACATAAAACGTGAGCGTCCTAGCTCCATTAGTTAATTGCTTGAGGTGTGTCAGTCTGAAATGTGGTAATTATACTCGCAACATATTTTGTAAATATTGGTTGTGGTGAAATAAAAAAAATGTAATCAATTAATCTTCATATTGGTTAGATCAAACATTTGCGATGATACACTAGCATGTATTACATTGTTAAAAGAAACTGTGCGCCAGGTTTTCACGTTGATGTCGTTGCACAGCTTTTATGAAGAAAAAACATGACCAAAAACAATTATGTCACAATTTCCCTACGCGGTGAAATACCTGTTCATGTATATAAAATTATGTGTCGTATACGTCTGTTGATTGTTATTGGTTCTCGACCTTTCTTCGCCGTCCTGTCTAATAATCGTTTCCCGTTGTCGGACAGGTCCAGACGCCAATCATCCCACGCACGGGCGTAGCGAACAGTTGGAGAATGTGGAAATCCTATCGTGGCAATGCGCTTGGGTGTCTATTTTATATACGTATTTGTCCAGCGTGCAAGTAAAACATTTCGTCTCACGTTACACGGACCGATCACTGAGCTAGTGATCTAGGGTCTACGACTGTGACATTGAGACACATGTCGGTGGTGGCATCTGGTGTAAACTTACAACTAATCAAAATAATTGAGGGAGTCCCAGGAAGATCGCCGAAGAAGGAGGTGAGGAGCTAAACGTGCTGCCACCTGACGGTGTCTGGGTAAACAAGGCTGTGCTGTGTTGTGGTGTAAGTATACTGTACATAAATACACCAATTTACAAACATGTGCAGAAACCATCGCAACAAATCCTGGTGTGTTCTTTGGGCATCCATGCAATGCATACGATGGATAGCTGCCTAGTTGACACAAACAACTTCCCACAATGACCCCTAGCTTATCTGCCCCAGTATTCCGGCATATGATATGGGAAGTATCCACACTGACAGGCCACCTACATTTGCAGTTAAATTATAACAAGTGGAAAATTTCATTTTCTTGGGCATGGCCACCGGGTATGAAGTTGTGGACAACGGCACACCGCCCTGTTTACATGTGAGCGCCTGTTGCAGCAGCAGTAGCAGCAGCTTTCTGGGTCCGTGTATATACCGTATTTTCCTTTTTCGTTTTCATGGTCGGTCAATGGAATTCAATAATTATATAAAAAATTGCTAATTTAAAAACCCAAAGTGGCCCCTATGATTGCGAGTATTTATTAAGTCAAATAGTTTCGCGACCAGAGCGACCGAAGTATCCCGCCGAAACTACCAACTTTTACCGGACAGCCGAAGTAGCAGTGTGGCCGAAGCATCCTAAATACAGAAACGAAAAAGGAATTCGTTTTTCGTTTTTCTTACTTTACCTTTGAAAAAGAAAAAGGAATTCGTTTTTCGTTTTGCGTTCGCAAATTTCAAAACGAAAAAGGAAAAGACACGGACCTTTCTGCCCTACAAAAACAAACCGCCAAAGGGAAACTGAGTATCAGTAAACCGTCACCATGGAAACGTGGCCTACAATTGTAGGCTCTATTTATAGACAATCTATAATACGGCGAGATCTCGATTTACACAATGCATGTCACTGAGTGGTTGCATATAATATTGCGCAGCTGTATAGAGCTTATTCTTTTTATAATTATATTGGTATTTTATATATTTTCCAGACACTAAATGGCCCGGAGGTCGGAACTAGAACCAGTCGGTTGTCCAACCCACCCCCGTGTAATAAATGTAACTGGTCCGTCCCGAAAGTGGTCCGCCATAGACAGCACACCTCTAACGGCACCCGCTAAGAGCTAACACCACTGACAGTGGTCACCGATATTTGGAAACGGAGCGGTCAGTCTCAGCAAGGATGGCAAGTGTAACGAACGACATAGCAGATATTGAGGTAAGTTTGAGGTATCAAGACGCAATATTTGTAGGCCATAAATGATAGTTTTGGCAGAATTACCGGCTTTACCATTAATGAACGCAAGCCAATGCCAATCCAATGCTAATTTCGTGTTACCTTAATCCTTATGATAAACACTCAACAGTACTTCGACTACTTCGTCAGTTTATTAGCGCCCTGTCGGATCCGCCTCAGCCCACGGATCACGAGGTACACTTCACTGCATAGGCATAGATGGTTCGGCCAACGTGAACCGAATCAGCCCTTTGTCGTCTTGCGCCACGGGTTGACCTGCCCGTCCCTCATGCAGCCAGTCAGGATTAACTGTTAGGCCGTTACTCTTATGCCATAAGTTATGGCCGTTGTTACTGTAATCGTGTCACTACGCTTCATGTTTTGAAGATGATATAGTTATCTCAACAAACCGTACGTGATGATTATTGAGGAGTTTCAAATGTAATTTGTTTTTATAATTTGGAACATATTTATTAGTAACTGGTGAAATTTGAAGAAATGATCGAAGCTGACGAAGGTTCACTGGTGTCCACTATCCACAACCAGACCTATAGAAGAAGTGAACACTCCATAATTTATATATCATCAATGTCACAATGACCCGCCAGACTAGATATAACTAGAATACAATGGACTGGTAGAACAAGATCTCTTGGCTGCTCGCTATCAGTTGACACATGATACTGCGAAGTTCATCATTTCAAAAAGTGTTATACAGATAGACTGTTGAATAGTTATGTGTCCTAGACCATTTTTGACAACATAAATTAGATAACAAAATTAAACATTTAGTTTGTTTATTGTTATAAAAGTGTTTTTTGTCAATGAATGTCACAATGTCTTTTTTATTAAATGTTGTACAGTTACACACTTAAATAGTGTTGTTGCACCTTCTATTGCACTGTTTATATGTTTTATGTATGAAATTAAGAAATTATAAGGGTAAACATGATAACTATTGTACTTCTTTTACCCTTTTTTTCAACAGTTTGTATTGTATACACTGTATTTATAATGTAGTAGTAGTGTTGTTGTCTTTGAAAAATAAATGTAAATTCAATTCAATTCAAAAGTTAACATGGGCTGGTGACAGTCATGCCACTGCAGGGCAGAAAGCCACTGCAGTCCCTGTACGTACACATAGGACTGCACCAACTTTTCTACATAATTATCACATTATTTATTTACTGACATCAGTTAGCCAGTGTTGTTTAATTGTGTTCAAACCGTTGCCTCACTAATAGGCTTGTCTGGAACAAATCAATAGGCTTAGACTTAGTATTATAGTGTCTCACTGTGTGAGTACAGCTTAGTAATATATTTAATGGGTTATTCCACAAGATCATGTAGCTTTACATTAAACAAAAATCAACCAACTGAAGTCTGGCCTCCGAAGAGATTGGGGGAGATCACCCAGGCCAATATAATAAAATTTCACGGATTAACAACCCTAGACTACCTGGTATGCAACATTATCATCAACAACAATAATATATTACATCAAAAGAGAAAGTGGAATTCATCTAGAGGAAACAAGACGTTGAGACAGCCTCAGTGTTTATCTGCCCAATTATTGACCATTCATGAGGTAGACAAATATTAATAGTATCACAATCAACTAGCTAATTACATTGTGCCAACACTATTAACAATAATTAAATAAATAAGTTTAGGCAAACTTCAACAAAACAATTGGAATATCATAGTAACAGTTCTTCAACGGACTTGAAAAGATATGTCATTTTGTTATATTAGTAAAAAAAAATCGCTTTGGTACGTAATTAAGCCAGTATACATTATTTTTGGTCAACCATGCATGACTGTAATGTTTTAAAACTTTTAATTTCCTAAATTAATGGCAGAGGAGCATGTTCATTCAAGCTATATCATATAACTGAGATTCTCACATGTGGAAAGAGGTGCCAGACCCTGTTTGTGTCGGTTGGTACAGTTGTATGCTACACAGGAAATAAACCGTATTTACTATTTCACAATGAATGTTTAACCAGCAACACTTCAAATGGTGTGGAGGTTTAAAATACATTCACGTTGCTCACACCAGTGTCAACCACCGAACTCTCCACAGTTTGAGTGGATAATCCTCCTGGGATATTAACCTCAGGTTAAACTCATTTCGAAGTCACAACCCATCCCCTAATGACTATGAGGTAATCTGGAGCCTACCCCATTAATTAATCACCAGTCACTTTGTCACTATGCTCAACCAACTGAAGTCACTCACCAGCTAGCCGCTGTAGGCTTACTCCAGAAATTAATCATGAACTGTCTTATTTAGGGAGGCACAGTGACACACCTTCAAGTTAAAAAGTCGTCTTCCTATTTGTTTCCATTTATTACTTTGTTCAACAGTTCTATTTTATATGTCCTGCCAATGGGTACAGCACTTTCTGCCTGGCTAGTAGATCTGATGGCAGCCAGTGGTCCAGGGTGGGTTCAGTGCAGCAGGCCAACTTGTCACTCTAGTCTATAGGGGAAAGATTAATGATCTAACTCTGTACCTGCCAGTTGAACATGCTCGCTAGTCAAACACTTTAGCATATTGCTAGTAATGTAACATAAAATGCGCAAAATAAGTACATTTGGCATCTACATAAACAATCTGATTGATAAAGATGTAAAATCAGATTTGTAAACATAATTATATTTTGAAAAATAACTTATATTACACATTCGAACTACTCAATGGCCCTCGTTTCATAATGGTCTGTGGCGTGTTTAAAAACAACATCTACAAATACCTCAGAATTGCAGAATATACAATTTGGGTTGGACTCGAAATATTATGCTGGAGACTTCCTTGCCCACTAGTGCCATCTGGGGTACACTCTTGGATGGCAATCTTAGTAATTCTTGTAATTATTACCACCACTGCATTACTATTTCGACTGGCAGCACGGAAATTTGTTTACGTGACTACGTCTCGTGACTTATTTTGTAATTATTTTGTCAAAATAAACCTTTTTTAACCATTCATTTGCACAAGTGGACATTACAGTGAAACCCGATCAGGATGACATTGACATGGTTGTTGAGTGCCAGTTGTTGAGTCACTGCACTCAGTGAACTCAATTGATTGTGTGTGCCATGCACCAGGCGTCACTGGGGTGACAGAGCTCTCAGCGTGTCAGCCCCTGTGACAACTACGCACTGCATTTAAAGTAACTTTTTCTACAGTGCTGTCACGAATGTTGGAACAGTGCCAGGGCTTTATGCAGGATCAAATTTTTGCCATTCACAACTTTGGGTAAAAACTAATGATACATGTCTACAATTTTGGAAGACTTTTTTGCTATGCTATCTTATTTTTTATATGCAATAACACAACAACAATAATATAATAATGTCTTATTTAATGACATTTTTCCATTATTACAACCATGCCTAATAAAAAAAACAAGTTACATTATGTCGCAGTGTAAATAACAAAATTACGTAAATTATGCAGTCATTATATACAGTACTCTCAAGCAGTGTTACATGTCTACAACAAATTATAAATAAATCTTCAAAAACAACATCATTGCCGTACTCTTCATAACAAAATAATACATTCTGTAAAATCATCATAAACAAAGTACACCATTTTACCTTCGCAATTACTACAAAACATCAATAAAATAACAAGTCGATGTCGTCGGCGTTGAAGGTGTTGCCGTAACAGTTGGCGTTGGTTTTGCCGTGAGGTGGAGGCATCGCGTGAACGATAATATGTAATGTTTATTCGTAGCCACATGAGTCGCTAACGAGGCCTCGTTTTAAAGTTGATCATTCCCGGGAGTCACTCCAGACATAAACGCCATAAAGTCGAAATGTTAATAATATACAGGCATATAACACTTAAATAACATATATGTGAGGGAATTTATATCCGTAATAAAATATACATGTATTTTTGACGCTTTGAAAAGTGCGCATAATCTGTATTATGAAGTTTGCGTTACTAGTTAATTCATGCCCATTATTATTGATGTGTGACACCCCAACGGAATTAACCAATCACGTATGCTAATGCTATTTGCGAAATGGTTGTTGGGGCATTAACGCATTGCTTTGACCCCTCTAGCAGCAAATGAAACCACATGTACGTGAGTGAGTAGGCACCCTAAACGCATGCGTAAAATGAGCTTCTTGCGCTGCGCTACTGCTACGCCTGCAGTGTACGCGTGAATAGTGTGGTGGTAGGCATCTTTGAGCGCCGTGCTTGGAATTCACAGTACTGGAAATATTTGTTTCTGGGGGATACAGAACACGTTATATTCCAGTGATGACACGGTGACACCCGTCATACAAACTGCCAGGACGGGGGCCTTATCACACTGTGACGGGTTGTAACCCGTCCTCAAAAAATTTCCCCCGTCCATATTTGAAATTGCCCGTCCAAATGACGGGTGGACGGGTCTCTAGATAAAGCTATGAACAGTGCTATATAAATGTCATGATTAAATGGACAAAAAATAAGTGTTACAGATTTTGCAAATGTTTCTTAATATATTGAAAAGAATTATTGCACCCAAACAAAAAATGTCTAGTTGAAACTCAGTTGAAATTCAACTGAGCTTCAACTAGAAACATCAACAGCAGTTGAATGCAAGTTGAAAGTGGGGACTCTATAATTTCTGGCAACATTGAAAAGTTTGGAGCTAAAAGTATCACTTAAATAACACAAAGAACTTATGCTGGTAATGAAGAAGATGCTGGATGGATTTATGACACTCTGGACTCTGGCAACTGGCTATAGCTGGTGGCACATCTGCACTCTATGCAAAATGGGAACCCCTGTTGAAGGCTTTGGAATATGAGTTGGTATAAAATGTTCAGCACTGAAGATCAGCTGCTTATTGTAGCAGCTGATCTTCAGGGCTGAACATTTTATACCAACTCAACTCAGACTGCACATTTTATACGCAAGCCAACTGTTACCACATGCATGTTAGTGCATCTGCAACTCATTCACATATACAATTGATCCATGTTAATCCAGATACCAGTAATGAAAGTAAATTCTAAAAATAAATATGTTTAATGAATGATTCATAATATCTTATCTGGAAAAATATTAATTCAGACATATTCACTGGCGATCAGAGTTATTTAAATTAACTATTGCACGTGTGTACATAATACTGCATATGCGTATATGCATGTGCATTAACTGCATTTGCTTCCATGCACGGGTGTGTGTGCATGCACATGTGTGCGCGCATGTGCGTTTACTTGCATGTGTTAATGTGTATGTGTGTGTGTGTTTGCATTTATCTGTGCAGTGTGCACATGTGCATTTGTGTGTGTGTGTGTGTGTGTGTGTGTGTGTGTGTGTGTGTGTGTGTGTGTGTATGCATATGCACCCTGCAATGGGAGTTGTTACATTAGTTCTTACATCACTTAGTTCTTGGTGACGGGCCATGTGGATGATCTGACTGTGAGTATGAGCACTCGATCAGGCACCCATGCAAAAGTCTTATTAAATCACTCTCAATTTGCAAATTTGTGAATTCCAGGACTTGCATGCGTGCTGAAGTTTCTACAGAGGATGCATGCATTGCCATTCCACACATGCGAGTTGAAACTCAACTGAGATTCAACAGCTGATTGTTGAATGCGAGTTGAATGCAAGTTGAAAATGAGTTGAATGCCAGTTGGATGCGAGTTGAAGCTCAACCCAAGATCAACACCAGTTGAAACTCAACTCTTGTGCATGTGAATTTTTCAACTGTATATTTGCATACACATAGTTGAAACTCAACTGGGATTCAACAATTAAACGCGAGCTCATTTGCATGTGAATTTTTCAACTCCCCTCCATAGTTGAAACTCATTTTAACTGCAGTTGAATTTGAGTTAAACTTCACTGGTTGAAAGTTCTATCTTTATTTTTGTTTGGGTCCGCATGTTTTGATTCACGGGCTGGCCAGTACAATGTCCATAACATGGTAAATTTTGGCTGGCATTGTTGCACTTACATTTATTTGGGTGTTAAATAATATCTGGCTAATCTGGGTGACATTTCTGCTGTTGCGCAATAAATGTAAAATCATCAGTGCGCCGCAAAATACAAATAATTTATAGCATATTCCATGGGCTGTTTGTTAATTCTCCTGTGGTGATTAGTGTGAAGCGTTTTTGTTCAATAAATTTAATTATTACATTTGTTTACTGTAAATTACATCACTGTCATGGATTATGGCACACAAAAGTCGCATGATTTGCGTTTGCTATCAAGACATGCCTTGAAAACTTTGCTTCGTGTTAATTTGATATAAATAACTTTGCTGAAAGTGTATATACTTCCTTTTGCTAACAGTAGCCAATATATACTAGACTAAAATGTATTTAATATGAGATTCCGCAGGAAGTGTTAATGCATATAAAAGTAACTAATTATGACTGACTATTGCATGCGTAGAAACATCATCCGGATATTATTTTAAAATGTAAATGCTACAGCGCAACAGAACTTTGCTCCTTGGTAAAACATTGCCACAACCTAGTGTCCCCGTGCATCATATACAAGTAGGGCCAGGGTCAATGTAAACAGCCGTGACACACCACCATTAATTCAATGATGCTCTAGCCATCAACAAGTGTTAGCCCCAGTCATCAATCAATATTGGCCCAACCATTTGCAAATAATCAACGAACATTGCCGGGGCAACCATCAACCGCTATTGCCCCAATGATATGCCAACCATCAAACAATGTTGCCACAGCCACATGCCAACCATCAAACAATGTTGCCACAGCCACATGCCAACCATCAACCAATGTAGCCACAACCATGTGCCAACCACCAACCAATGTGGCCACAACCATATGCCAACTATCATTATCAACCAATGTTGCCACAACCACATGCCAACCATCAACCATTGTTGCCACAACCACATGCCAACCATCAACCAATGTTGTCACAACCACATGCCAACCATCAACCAGTGTTGCCACAACCATATGCCAACCATCAACCAGTGTTGCTACAAACATGCTAACCACACACTAATGTTGCCACAACCATTAAACAACATGTTGCGAACCATTAAACAACATTGCACCAACCATTAAACAATGTTACCCTAACCATATGACAACCATTATCCAACGTTGCCACAACCATATACCAGCCATAAACCAATGTTGCCACAACCATATGCTAATCATTAACCAATGTTGCCACAACCAAATGCCAACAATCAACCAATGCTGCCACAACCATATGCCAACCATCAACCAGTGTTGCTACACTGTACAACCATAAGCAACCATCAACCAATGCTGCCACAACCATATGCCAACCATCATCCAATGTTGCCCCAACCATATGTTAACCACTACCAATTTTGCCACAACTGTCATAGTGGCAGGGGTCACCGCTAGACAACGGGGGAGGTACCAACTAGAACTACAATAGCCATTAGCTGCTTAATCCTTATTCTTTATTATATCCACAATATACACATGCCAACTCGCATGACAATGCCTGTCCAACCCAGCTATGACACGGAGGCAGCCCAGCCTCACCTCCCAGCCCAAACTGGAGGGAAACCCTCCAGCTGCACACCCTTCACTCTGTGTGCGCCTGACAACTCTCTCCCTCTGTCTCTGTGAGATTCCCTATATCAAACTGGCTCACACTACACATAATTTAAACCAGCCAATGGCTATCTCTAATCTTCCAGCCAACTACAGTGACCTGCTATCCCCCAAACCACTAAAGACCAATACAGTCAACTTTCTAATCTCCTGCCAGGGGAATAGAAGTCCCAGCTGTATCTGACACTGCCATCTGTACTTTAATTAGTATAATATTCATTAATATGTATAATAACATAATGAACCCTACCATACAACCACATGCCAACCATCAAACAATGTTGCCACAACCACATGCCAAACATCAACCAATGTAGCCACAACCATGTGCCAACAGTCAACCAATGTGGCAACAACCACGTGCCAACCATCAACCAATGTTGCCACAACCATATGCCAACCATCAACCAATGTTGCCACAACCACATGCCAACCATCAACCAATGTTGCCACAACCACATGCCAACCATCAACCAATGTTGCCACAACCACATGCCAACCATCAACCAATGTTGCCACAACCATATGCCAACCATCAACTAGTGTTGCCACAAACATATGCTAACCACACACTAATGTTGCCACAATCATACGCGAGCCATTAAACAATATTGCACCAACCATTAAACAATGTTACGCTAACCATATGCCAACTATCAACAAATGTTACCCCAACCATATGACAACCATTAACCCCAATGTTGCCACAACCATATAACAACCATTATCCAATGTTGCCACAACCATATACCAGCCATAAACCAATATTGCCACAACCATATGCTAATCATTAACTAATGTTGCCACAACCAAAGGCCAAAAATCAACCAATGCTGCCACAACCATGTGCCAACCAACCACCAATGTTACCACAACCATAAGCCAACCATCAACCAATATTGCCACAACCATATGCCAACCATCATCCAGTGTTGCCCCAACCTTATGTTAACCATTACCAATGTTGCCACAACCACATGCTAAACATTAACCAGTGTTGCCACAACCATATGCCAACTATCAACCTATATTGCACAATCATATGCAAACCATTAACCAACATTGCCCCAACCATTAACCAATGTTGCCCTAACCATAATAATATGCGAACCGCCAACCAATTTTCCTCAATCATATGACAACAATTAACCAATGGTGTCCCAATCATTTGCCAGTGGTGACCGAACCGTTTGAGAACATTCTAATTGCAGTGATAGGGGCTGTATCAATTTGGTGTCTGCTGGTTAAATATATATTGTCACCTGTAATTAATGACAATTGACAAAGATAGAATTAATATTGTAGACAACAATAAATAGAGTGTACTTTATTGATATTGTCTGCTGCATTCACACAATTTGGCTTTGTTTCTGGTCATCTCATATGGATAACCAGAGAAAATACCAATTAGGTGATTACAGTGAAGAGACTAGGCAGTGACTATGAATCACCAAAACACATTTCATTCGTAATTACCAACTCACTATATTAGTCCAAAGGAGTTCAGAGCCATTTGGCCCATTTTTGTGTGTTATAATTTTAACGGCAACCATGTGCTTATTTGAACTTTAAAAATGCATATTGTATTTGTTCTTCCAAACAACTGTAGTTGAGGTGAACCCACCTGTATACACCTGCATACACCTGTGTCTTGCCACTGACTTGCTTGTGTTTTCTGCAGAGCTTGTTGGCCCTTGTCCCCAAAACAAAGCCTCATGCACAGCTTGTCTCATCGTCAACGACAAAGAAGGTGAAGAAGCTGTGGAAAAGAAATGCGGACAGGAAATGCACAGTGAGTAACTGAAGCAGTCTACCTGAAGTAGTCTACCTGAAGTAGTCTACCTGAAGTAGTCTACCTGAAGTAGTCTACCTGAAGCAGTCTACCTGAAGTAGTATACCTGAAGTAGTCTACCTGAAGTAGTCTACCTGAAGTAGTCTACCTGAAGTAGTCTACCTGAAGTAGTCTACCTGAAGTAGTCTACCTGAAGTAGTCTACCTGAAGTAGTCTACCTGAAGTAGTCTACCTGAAGTAGTCTACCTGAAGTAGTCTACCTGAAGTAGTCTACCTGAAGTAGTCTACCTGAAGTAGTCTACCTGAAGTAGTCTACCTGAAGTAGTCTACCTGAAGTAGTCTACCTGAAGTAGTCTACCTGAAGTAGTCTACCTGAAGCAGTCTACCTGAAGCAGTCTACCTGAAGCAGTCTACCTGAAGTAGTCTACCTGAAGTAGTCTACCTGAAGCAGTCTACCTGGCTGTCACCAATTTAGCAAACCTAAAGGCAGTCTTTTTTAAGCATTTTACCTTGAAATTATGAAAAGGCATTTTACCAATGCACACCATTATGAATAATGTTTGTTCATTTTGTTGGTATTTATATAATCATACATAATATGTATATCAGAGATGGAGTAATCGTACTCGGTACTTGTACTTGTACTCGTACTCGAGTACAAGTACTTTTTATCATCAGTAATTAGCATTGTTGGGTGAAGTTGCAGTGCATTAAGGTAATCAGTTTGGCAGGTATTACATGTGACAGTGAAACAGAAATGTTGATACTGATAATGTATTTAAAAAAATATTTGAAAGTCAGATACTTTAGGAAAGTATTTAAATACAAATACTTTTAATTCCTAAACATTAAATACAAATACTTTAAAAAGAATTTAAATACTTTCAAATACAAATTTATTTGACCCCGTGTCTGGACCCATCTGATATACTACATATTTAAATTGGATACTCTTGAATATGCCCCCCTGGTTTTGAAGTGTTGTTATTGTAATGTATTTGATCATGTGTATTTGACATTTTTAAATGCCTCCTATTTGTATTTGATTCAGAAACCATAAATTAAATTATTAATCCAGCGTTAAATGATTCATCCAATACCTGAGAAAGTCATCTAATAATTAATAATAATAACACCTGGATAGTGGATAGCAGTAATCAGTTAGAACATTAGTGACACAACAACAGAACAAGAATGACACCTAGGGGTTCCATGAAAGTCTCCTTTATGTTAGAAACAGGATATTCATTAAAGTAATCATGAAAGTAATCATGATTACATTCTAATGTAATCGTATTCGTACTCGAGTACATTGTAAAGTAATCGTACTCGAGTACATTTGTTTTCTTCGTACTCGTACTCATACTCGTACTCGTACTCGTACTCGTACTCGTACTCGTACTCATGCATGTTCATGGTAATCGTACTCGTACTCGAGTACATTTGTATTGTACTCACTCCATCTCTGATGTATATTGTTTGTTATATGCACAGTCGACTTAACAAAAGCACTGTTACAGCTGTACTTAAGCACACATTTTCAAAAGATGACTCAGACCATTAGCTGGGTCAGGAGGTGAATGGGTGTACTTGCCTGTTGGTGTACTTGCCTGTTGGTGTACTTGCCTGTTGGTGTACTTGCCTGTTGGTGTACTTGCCTGTTGGTGTACTTGCCTGTTGGTGTACTTGCCTGTTGGTGTACTTGCCTGTTGGTGTACTTGCCTGTTGGTGTACTTGCCTGTTGGTGTACTTGCCTGTTGGTGTACTTGCCTGTTGGTGTACTTGCCTGTGGTGTACTTGCCCGTTTGGGGACTTCCGTTGGGTACTTCCCGTTGGTTACTTGCCTGTTGGTGTCTTGCTGTTGGTGTACTTGCCTGTTGGTGTATTTGCCTGTTGGTGTACTTGCCTGTTGGTTACTTGCCTGTTGGTGTACTTGCCTGTTGGTTACTTGCCTGTTGGTTACTTGCCTGTTGGTGTATTGCCTGTTGGTGTACTTGCCTGTTGGTGTACTTGCCTGTTGGTGTACTTGCCTGTTGGTGTACTTGCCTGTTGGTGTACTTGCCTGTTGGTGTACTTGCCTGTTGGTGTACTTGCCTGTTGGTGTACTTGCCTGTTGGTGTACTTGCCTGTTGGTGTACTTGCCTGTTGGTGTACTTGCCTGTTGGTGTACTTGTCTGTTGGTGTACTTGCCCGTTGGTGTACTTGCTGTTGGTGTACTTGCCTGTTGGTGTACTTGCCTGTTGGTGTACTTGTCTGTTGGTGTACTTGTCTGTTGGTGTACTTGTCTGTTGGTGTACTTGTCTGTTGGTGTACTTGCCTGTTGGTGTACTTGCCTGTTGGTATACTTGCCTGTTGGTATACTTGCCTGTTGGTGTACTTGTCTGTTGGTGTACTTGTCTGTTGGTGTACTTGCCTGTTGGTGTACTTGCCTGTTGGTGTACTTGCCTGTTGGTGTACTTGCCTGTTGGTGTACTTGTCTGTTGGTGTACTTGTCTGTTGGTATACTTGCCTGTTGGTATACTTGCCTGTTGGTGTACTTGTCTGTTGGTGTACTTGTCTGTTGGTATACTTGTCTGTTGGTGTACTTGCCTGTTGGTGTACTTGCCTGTTGGTGTACTTGCCTGTTGGTGTACTTGCCTGTTGGTGTACTTGTCTGTTGGTGTACTTGCCTGTTGGTGTACTTGCCTGTTGGTGTACTTGCCTGTTGGTATACTTGCCTGTTGGTATACTTGCCTGTTGGTGTACTTGCCTGTTGGTGTACTTGCCTGTTGGTGTACTTGCCTGTTGGTGTACTTGCCTGTTGGTATACTTGTCTGTTGGTATACTTGCCTGTTGGTGTACTTGCCTGTTGGTGTACTTGCCTGTTGGTGTACTCTGGTTCATGGTACTGGTCTGCTGGTACTCGCCTGTTATATACTGCACTCGTTAGTACACTGGCCTGCTGGTATACTTGCCTGTTGCGTATTTCGCCTGGCTGCAGGTATTGGTCTGTTGGCATAACGCTGCACCACAGTGTACTTGCCTGCTAGTGTACTTGCCTGTTGGTATACTTGTTCGTTGTGCATCATCATGTCGGTGTACTTGCTCGTTGGTGGTACTTGTCTGCTGGTATACTTGCCTGTTGCAGAAATTGTCGTTGGCATACTGCTCGCCGGTGTACTTGCCTGTTGGTGCACTTGTCTTGCTGGTGTACTTGCCTGTTGTTTATCAACTTGCTGGTGTACTCTGCCTGTTGGTGTGTACTCTTGCCTGTTGGGTGCACTTGCCTGTTGGTGTACTTGCCTGTTGGTATACTTGTCTGTTGGTACTTGCCTGTTGGTGTACTTGTCTGTTGGTGTACTTGTCTGTTGGTGTACTTGCCTGTTGGTGTACTTGCCTGTTGGTGTACTTGTCTGTTTGGTGTACTTGCCTGTTGGTGTACTTGTCTGTTGGTGTACTTGTCTGTTGGTATACTTGCCTGTTGGTATACTTGCCTGTTGGTGTACTTGTCTGTTGGTGTACTTGTCTCCTGTTGGTGTACTTGCCTGTTGGTGTACTTGTCTGTTGGTATACTTGCCTGTTGGGTATACTTGTCTGGTGTACTTGCCTGTTGGTATACTTGCCTGTTGGTGTAATTTCGTCTGTTGGTGTACCTGCCCTGTTGGTGTACTGCCTGTTGGTGTAATTGCCTGTTGGTGTATCACGGCCATGTTGGTATACTTGCCTGTTGGTATACTTGTCTGTTGGTATACTCTTGCCTGTTGGTATACTTGTCTGTTGGTGTACTTGTCTGTTGGTATAGTCTGTTGGTATACTTGCCTGTTGGTATACTTGCCTGTTGGTATACTTGCCTGTTGGTGTACTTGCCTGTTGGTGTACTTGTCTGTTGGTGTACTTGCCTGTTGGCACTGGCCCGTTGCGTACTTGCCTGTTGGTGTACTTGCCTGTTGGTGTACTTGCCTGTTGGTATACTTCTAACTGTTGGCATACTCTGTATGTTGGTGCATACTCTGCCCGTTGGTGTACTTTCAGCCTGTTGGTGTACTTGCCTGTTGGTGTACTTGCCTGTTGGTATACTTGCCTGTTGGTGTACTTGCCTGTTGGTATACTTGCCTGTTGGTATACCTGTTGGTGTACTTGCCTGTTGGTGTACTTGTCTGTTGGTGTACTTGCCTGTTGGTGTACTTGCCTGTTGGTGTACTTGCCTGTTGGTATACTTGTCTGTTGGTGTACTTGCCTGTTGGTGTACTTGCCTGTTGGTGTACTTGTCTGTTGGTGTACTTGTCTGTTGGTGTACTTGCCTGTTGGTATACTTGCCTGTTGGTATACTTGTCTGTTGGTATACTTGCCTGTTGGTGTACTTGCCTGTTGGTGTACTTGCCTGTTGGTACTTGCCTGTTGGTGTACTTGCCTGTTGGTGTAATTTTTGCTCACAGCAGCACTTGCCCGTTGGCATACTCACCGTTGGTACTGCCTGTTGGTGTACTTGCCTGTTGGTGTACTTGGCTGTTTGTGTACTTGCCTGTTGGTGTACTTGCCTGTTGGTATACTTGTCTGTTGGTATACTTGCCTGTTGGTGTACTTGCCTGTTGGTGTACTTGCCTGTTGGTGTACTTGTCTGTTGGTGTACTTGCCTGTTGGTATACTTGTCTGTTGGTATACTTGCCTGTTGGTATACTTGCCTGTTGGTGTACTTGCGTGTTCTTGCCTGTTGGTGTACTTGCCTGTTGGTGTACTTGCCTGTTGGTGTACTTGCCTGTTAGTGTACTTGCCTGTTGGTATACTTGCCTGTTGGTGTACTTGCCTGTTGGTGTACTTGTCTGTTGGTGTACTTGCCTGTTGGTATACTTGTCTGTTGGTATACTTGCCTGTTGGTATACTTGCCTGTTGGTGTACTTGCCTGTTGGTGTACTTGCCTGTTGGTGTACTTGTCTGTTGGTGTACTTGCCTGTTGGTATACTTGTCTGTTGGTATACTTGCCTGTTGGTGTACTTGCCTGTTGGTGTACTTGTCTGTTGGTGTACTTGCCTGTTGGTATACTTGTCTGTTGGTGTACTTGTCTGTTGGTGTACTTGCCTGTTGGTGTACTTGCCTGTTGGTGTACTTGTCTGTTGGTGTACTTGTCTGTTGGTGTACTTGCCTGTTGGTGTACTTGTCTGTTGGTGTACTTGTCTGTTGGTGTACTTGCCTGTTGGTGTTCTTGCCTGTTGGCGTACATACTTGCCTGTTGGTGTACTTGTCTGTTGGTATACTTGCCTGTTGGTATATTGCCTGTTGGTGTACTTGTGCCTGTTGGTGTACTTGTCTGTTGGTATACTTGCCTGTTGGGTATACTTGCCTGTTGGTATACTTGCCTGTTGGTGTACTTGTCTGTTGGTGTACTTGTCTGTTGGTATACTTGCCTGTTGGTATACTTGTCTGTTGGTGTACTTGTCTGTTGGTGTACTTCTGCCTGTTGCGTACTTGCCTGTTGCGCACTTCGCCTGTTGGTACCGCCCGTTATACCAGTTCCAGCTGCGTAATTTGTCTGTTATGTGACTTGCCTGTTGGTGTACTTGCCTGTTGGTGTACTTGCCTGTTGGTGTACTTGCCTGTTGGTGTACTTGCCTGTTGTGGTACTTGCCTGTTGTGGTACTTGCCTGTTGGTGTACTTGCCTGTTGGTGTACTTGCCTGTTGGTGTACTTGCCTGTTGGTATACTTGCCTGTTGGTGTACTTGCCTGTTGGTGTACTTGCCTGTTGGTGTACTTGCCTGTTGGGTATACTTGTCTGTTGGTGTACTTGCCTGTTGGTGTACTTGCCTGTTGGTATACTTGCCTGTTGGGTATACTTGCCTGTTGGTGTACTTGCCTGTTGGTGTACTTGCCTGTTGGTATACTTGTCTGTTGGTATACTTGCCTGTTGGTATACTTGCCTGTTGGTGTACTTGCCTGTTGGTGTACTGGTCTGTTGGTATACTCCTGCTCGTTGGGTATACTTAAGCCCGTTGGTGTACTTCGGCCTGTTGGTGTACTTGCCTGTTGGTGTACTTTGTCTGCTGGTATAGCCTGTTGGCGTACATACTTGCCTGTTGGTGTACTTGCCTGTTGGTGTACTTTGCCTGTTGGTGTACTTGCCTGTTGATGTACTTGCCTGTTGGTGTACTTGTCTGTTGGTATACTTGCCTGTTGGGTATACTTAAACGTTGGTGTGGTAATTTGCCTGTTGGTACTGGTCTGTTGGTATACTCTGCCTGTTGGGTATGACTGGTCTGGTGTACTCTGCCTGTTGGTGTAATGGTTCACAGGTACTTGTCTGTTGGGTATACTTGTCTGTTGGGTATACTTGTCTGTTGGTGTACGTACATACTTGCCTGTTGGTGTACTTGCCTGTTGGTGTACTTGCCTGTTGGCATAATTTGCCTGTTGGTACACTGTCTGTTGGTAATACCTGTCTGTTGGCACTTGTCTGTTGGTATTTTGGTTTGTTGTATACTGTGTCTGTTGTACACTTATCGCTGGTATACTTGTCTGTTGGTATGCTTGCCTGTTGGTGTGCTTGCCTGTTGGTATGCTTGCCTGTTGGTATATTGCCTGTTGGTGTACTTGCCTGTTGGTGTACTTGTCTGTTGGTATACTGTTCGTTTGCGGTACTTGTCTGGGTTATAAAGTACTCATTTCGCTGGGTGTACTTGTCTGCTGGCACGGCTCATGGTGCACTTGTGTCTTTGTTGTGTACTTGCCTGTTGGTGTACTTGTCTGTTGGTACTTGTCTGTTGGTATACTTGCCTGTTGGTATACTTGTCTGTTGGTGTACTTGCCTGTTGGTATACTTGCCTGTTGGTATACTTGCCTGTTGGTGTACTTGCCTGTTGGTGTTCTTGCCTGTTGGCGTACATACTTGCCTGTTGGTGTACTTGTCTGTTGGTATACTTGCCTGTTGGTATACTTGCCTGTTAGTGTACTTGCCTGTTGCTGTACTTGCCTGTTGCTGTACTTGCCTGTTAGTGTACTTGCCTGTTGGTGTATTTGCCTGTTGGTGTACTTGCCTGTTGGTGTACTTGCCTGTTGGTGTACTTGTCTGTTGGTGTACTTGCCTGTTGGTGTACTTGCCTGTTGGTGTACTTGTCTGTTGGTATACTTGCCTGTTGGGTATACTTGCCTGTTGGTATACTTGCCTGTTGGTGTACTTGTCTGTTGGTGTACTTGTCTGTTGGTATACTTGCCTGTTGCATAACGTTCAGCAGGCATCATCGTTGTGCACTTGCCCGGTTAGTGCACTGGCCTGGTTGGTGCACTTGCCTGTTGGTGTACTTGTCTGTTGGTGTACTTGCCTGCTGGGTATACTCTGCCTGTTGGTGTACTGTCTGCTGGTGTACTCTTTAACGTTGGTACTCGCCCAGTGTACTTCCATCGTTGGTGTACTTGCCTGTTGGTGTACTTGTCTGTTGGTGTACTTGCCTGCTGGTGAAGTACTTTCTGCCTGTTGGTGTACTTTCTGTCTGCTAATACTTCGTCTGTTGGGCATCGCCTGTTGCGTACTTTCTGCCTGTTGTACTTCTGTTCGTTGTGTACTTGCCTGCTGGTGTACTTGCCTGCTGGTGTACTTGCCCGTTGGGTATACTTGTCTGCCGGGTATACTTGTCTGTTGGGTATACTTGCCTGTTGGTGTACTTGTCTGTTGGTATACTTGCCTGTTGGGTATACTTGCCTGTTGGTGTACTTGCCTGTTGGTGTACTTGCCTGTTGGTGTACTTGTCTGTTGGTATACTTGCCTGTTGGGTATACTTGTCTGTTGGTGTACTTGCCTGTTGGTGTACTTGTCTGTTGGTATACTTGCCTGTTGGGTATACTTGCCTGTTGGTGTACTTGCCTGTTGGTGTACTTGCCTGTTGGTGTACTTGTCTGTTGGTGTACTTGCCTGTTGGTGTACTTGCCTGTTGGTGTACTTGCCTGTTGGTATACTTGCCTGTTGGTATACTTGCCTGTTGGTGTACTTGCCTGTTGGTGTACTTGCCTGTTGGTATACTTGCCTGTTGGTATACTTGCCTGTTGGTGTACTTGCCTGTTGGTGTACTTGTCTGTTGGTATACTTGCCTGTTGGGTATACTTGCCTGTTGGGTATACTTGCCTGTTGGTGTACTTGCCTGTTGGTGTACTTGTCTGTTGGTATACTTGTCTGTTGGTATACTTGCCTGTTGGGTATACTTGCCTGTTGGTGTACTTGCCTGTTGGTGTACTTGCCTGTTGGTGTACTTGCCTGTTGGTGTACTTGCCTGTTGGTGTACTTGTCTGTTGGTATACTTGCCTGTTGGTATACTTGTCTGTTGGTATATTTGCCTGTTGGTATACTTGCCTGTTGGTATACTTGTCTGTTGGTATACTTGTCTGTTGGTATGCTTGCCTGTTGGTGTACTTGCCTGTTGGTATGCTTGCCTGTTGGGTATACTTGCCTGTTGGTGTACTTGCCTGTTGGTGTACTTGTCTGTTGGTATACTTGCCTGTTGGTGTACTTGTCTGTTGGTATACTTGCCTGTTGGTGTACTTGTCTGTTGGTGTACTTGCCTGTTGGTGTACTTGTCTGTTGGTATACTTGCCTGTTGGTATACTTGCCTGTTGGTATACTTGCCTGTTGGTATACTTGCCTGTTGGTATACTTGTCTGTTGGTGTACTTGCCTGTTGGTATACTTGCCTGTTGGTATACTTGCCTGTTGGTGTACTTGCCTGTTGGTGTTCTTGCCTGTTGGCGTACATACTTGCCTGTTGGTGTACTTGTCTGTTGGTATACTTGCCTGTTGGTATACTTGCCTGTTAGTGTACTTGCCTGTTGCTGTACTTGCCTGTTGCTGTACTTGCCTGCTAGTGTACTTGCCTGTTGGTATTTGCCTGTTGGTGTACTTCTGCCTGTTGGTGTACTTCTGCCTGTTGCTGTACCTGCTCGTTGCTGTACCTTGCCTGCCAGTGTACTTTGCCTGTTGGTGTACTCTGTCTGTTGCTGTACTTGTCTGTTGGTGTACTTGCTTGTGGTACTTGCCTGTTGTGGTACTTGCCTGTTGCAGTACTTGCCCGTGCCAGCGTACCGGCTCGTTGTGGTACTTGCCTGTTGTGGTACTTGCCTGTTGTGTTACTTGCCTGTTGTGGTACTTGCCTGTTGGTGTACTTGCCTGTTGGTGTACTTGCCTGTTGGTGTACTTGCCTGTTAGTGTACTTGCCTGTTGTGGTACTTGCCTGTTGTGGTACTTGCCTGTTGTGGTACTTGCCTGTTGTGTTACTTGCCTGTTGTGTTACTTGCCTGTTGGTGTACTTGCCTGTTGGTGTACTTGCCTGTTGCTGTACTTGCCTGTTGGTGTACTTGCCTGTTAGTGTACTTGCCTGTTGTGGTACTTGCCTGTTGTGGTACTTGCCTGTTGGTGTACTTGGCTGTTGCTGTACTTGCCTGTTGGTGTACTTGCCTGTTAGTGTACTTGCCTGTTGTGGTACTTGCCTGTTGTGGTACTTGCCTGTTGTGGTACTTGCCTGTTGTGGTACTTGCCTGTTAGTGTACTTGCCTGTTGTGGTACTTGCCTGTTGTGTTACTTGCCTGTTGGTGTACTTGCCTGTTGGTGTACTTGCCTGTTGTGGTACTTGCCTGTTGTGGTACTTGCCTGTTGTGGTACTTGCCTGTTGTGGTACTTGCCTGTTAGTGTACTTGCCTGTTGTGGTACTTGCCTGTTGTGTTACTTGCCTGTTGTGTTACTTGCCTGTTGTGGTACTTGCCTGTTGTGGTACTTGCCTGTTAGTGTACTTGCCTGTTGTGGTACTTGCCTGTTGTGGTACTTGCCTGTGTGTCACTCACAATGTGTAAAGCAGCAGCTGAGGGTCGAGGCCATATTTATCCTTTCTTTGTTGAATTTTGATTGGATGTTTGTGTGGTGATTTTTTTTATCAATTGACAAGTGTTAAAGAAGTGTATTCAGTCATATGTTTCACTCTTGTAGGAAATTGTTGACCATTTCAATAACTTTCATACTCATATGCAAAACTCATATTACTTGTTTCAACTTGCATATTCTCCTTGGGAAATGTACCGTCTTACAAATGATAGTTTAAAGGAATATGATAGAAGATCACAGTGATGATAAGTAAGTACTGATAACTGAACATTATGAAAGTAGCAATGTTTTATTTACAGGTTTGTGCATCTTCTCTCAAGAGGAACTTTGATGACATCAAACACACAACACTCAGTGAGAGAGGAGCGTTGAAGGAGGCCGCAAGGTAGGAAGGACCACCTTACTATTTCATATGGAAGACACAATCAGATTGACTGAGTTCTCCTTTGAAACTTATTATTTGCCCACTCTGATATTTTCAGGGTCTCTTCTGCAGTAATGTTGGATCCTGTGTACACATTACTACACAATATTAGCAAAATCAGAGATTGTGCTGTATGTTTGTATTGGGTTAAACAGTGCTATCCTGGTGCAATTTTCCATCCACGGATGATGTCGGGTGTACTAAATATAATGTATCTCTGAACATTATAATTTGCCCACTCTAATATTTTCAGGGACTCTTCTGCAATAGTATGGGATATTGTGTAAAATATTAGCAAAATCAGAGGATACGTTTTTGAGGTATTTGAGGTCAAAGGTCTAATTTCAACAATTACAACATTCTTATTTACACTAATGTTTTTAATATATTGATTGTTTCTCTAGCTTTGTCAATAGCAGAGTTACAGGCATTAATATAGTGGTCAGTATGCGATTTGGGTCAAAGTTCAGTGACCTATATCTTCCATGATACTTGACTAAAGTTTTTTATTTAATTTTTATTTTTTTTATTTTTGCATGAGCCAACAACTGTACATGTACTAAATTTCATCAAAAGTGGAGTCGGGTAATGCAAAAATTGCCAAAAAGTGATTGATTTGACATGGCACACATACACACACACACACACTCACAAACCTATTGAAAGAGAACCAAATTAGTGACCTGGACTACCTGGGAAGGTCAATATGACCACCAAGCCAGCCGGCTGTGAATGGTTGCTTAATTAAATAAATATGAAAGATAAATATAAATGGTTTTAAGTGGATAAAAACAGCAGTCTTGCTGGAGAAAT
Source organism: Ridgeia piscesae (assembly GCA_025642075.2). NCBI lineage: Eukaryota > Metazoa > Annelida > Polychaeta > Sabellida > Siboglinidae > Ridgeia > Ridgeia piscesae. Next base: position 243,513 of record JAODUO010000372.1, read on the forward strand.
GACTTCTGATTTGGACAATACAATACTTTTGGCTTTGGTCAATCAGGGTTAGGAATCACTTTTGGAATGATACCACCGTCATATTCCGCCTATATGTCCTGTAGATGTGTGCTGTGATGCATGGCACTTGTGGTTCTACAGTGTCTGAAATCCTACATCTCTCAAATCAAAACTAATAATCTCTAAATAGTGTCAATGACAAACAGAAAGCACAATGCAGCCATGTTTGCAAACTTGAGCTATAATTTATTATCTTCTCCCATTGGGCCTCATGAACTGTGCACACCAGTTCTTTGCAGACAGACAGACAGGCCACTACTGTGGAGATTTAGATGTCACAACAGCTGTTGGACTTGGATGTGGCAGACATGTTGGAAATGATCCCTCTAGGCTCCTGGTGATCTCTCTTGACCTGTCCTATTTACAGGATGCATGGAACTGTTGACTAGAGTTGATCCAGAGGTCACCAGGGCAGCGCGTAATGGTGTTGTTTACTTGGTGGAGTGGTGGGGGGGGGGGGACAAATGGTGCACCATAAAATAGCAGGTGAAAGAACCGGCACAAAGGGAGTGGCTGAGTCTATAAATGAGGTTGAATGAAATGTTTGCCCTTATAAAAATGTATCATTGCAGTAAATAAATGAAGTTATTTTCATGTTTTATATTGTTAGTATTAGGAGACTCTACTGGTTTAAATTATTTGGCATTCAGAATTGTTTAAATCATAGCATACAGTCATTTGTAAATAAAGATAATTGAGCCAAAGAAAACTAAAATGTATAACTCAGATCATAAAATCAAACAAGTCAGAGGACTTTTTGGTTGAAATCAAGAGATCTGGCACATGTTAAAATTTGTTAAAAAAGCTACATGTCTACCCTGCATATTAGGAAACTTGAGACGTTTTGGCAGCTCACTGAAACATGCTTACTGTGGCTGTTGCAAATGCCAGGACTCATAGGAAAAAGATATTCAATCAGAATGGATGTCCACAAAATACACAAATTGTTGCCAAACAAATTACACAAATAAATCTGTAAAAGTTCAGATTGCACTTCCTATCCATCATGTGACATGTTACCTAGAAACAGGTCCGTGAAGCTACAACAGTTGCATCCAAAGCTCCAAACATGTGTATTGTTTCACACATTACACAGAATAAATTCGGCTGAAAATGTTGGCTTTAAGATATTATTATTATTAATTTTAGTTTTATTTATAAAAACACAGGGCGGTATTATTAAACTAGAAAAAAGGTTAGTTCTTGTATAGCGCAGTATCCAGTCCTCAGAATGGTTTACACTTTACTCCCTGGTAGACCTGTTCAAACAAACACCATCTCGGCTTCTCTGAGAAGCATTCAGCCATTTGGCAATTAATGTGTGAAGACTATACAATGTGCAGGAAAAATTGTTTTAGCAAATTCAATAACATGTTTAGGTGTAAATAATTTTGGTTGACAACTTGATTGAAGTCACATGCATAACTGTGATTGTGACACAGGCAGACCAAGATGCACGGGACCTATCAATTATACAATAGACCATCCACTTGATCTGAGGACCATTACCACTGAGGCACTGAGGAATGCACAATGTGTCCAGTCAGGGGTGCCAATACAGTTTTTAAAGTTGGGGGACCAATTTATATATACATACCCTGGATATATATATATATATATATATATATGTATGTATATAATTATATATATATATATTATATATAAAATATATACAGATATTTCATATATGTATATATATATAATATAATTATATACATATATATATATACACATTGTATATATATATATATATATATATATATATATACATATATAATATATATATATATATATATATATATATATATATATATATATTTCTGAACATAAAAAATAAGGTGGCGAGGCATTTCCTATGCTGTCCCCCAGGTCTTGTGTGGTTTACCTCCAAACAGCCCACACTTGGGCTAACACAGGAGTTATCCTTCTCTATAGAATTAGTGAGTCCGCTACAGGTTGCATATTTACCCCCTGTGTGGGATCTTATACTTTCACCCTGGCATAGACACCAGATAGAAAGGACCACTGGCTTTTAGTGTCTTGGGATTGAACCACTGTCCACTCTACCATGTGACCACCGCTCCCCATATAGGCTAAAAAGTAGGGGGACCTGTGCCCCTCCTGCCCCACCCATCTGAAGCCCATGTCTCCAGCTGTGTTCTTATCTTTATATGAGCAAGATTAGACATTATTTACTGGCTAGAGGGAAACTATCACCTACCAGACTCAGTGAGTAACAGAAGCCATCAGGAAGTCTCACAAGGAACAGAAGTCACTAGGCATCTTAGATGGCCAGGCAAATTGTCTGACTGTATTTGATTAGCAAACTAACTGCCAAGGATGTAATACATAATTAATATAATGAGCACATATGCACACATATGCATACAAACAAACAAACACGTGCGCACGTGCACGCACGCACGCACGCACACACACACACAATGTGCCCCTCTACATATCTGTGCACGCAGCAAGTGACCAAGTGAGTCTCACCTGTAATTGAGCAAGTGACAGTGAAGTCTTACAATGCTGTAACTTTGTCATTATACTTCCCCACAGGTGTCTGAAGTGTGCAGATGCCCCATGTCAGAAGGGCTGCCCCACTCAGCTTGACATCAAAGCATTCATCTCTTGCATCACAAACAAGGTGGGTGCACATAACTACTGTAAACCTGCCAATAGATGTGCAATGTGCGCAGGCAGTCTTGTGTGCTTGTGTCTGTGTGTCTGAGTCTCAGGAGTAACAGCAGACATCAGGGTAGGCAGATACTTAAGTATCTACATGTACAGGTGGCAACAGACACTGCTGCACCTGAGCTACAGAGAATGCACTAAGGGACAGTTATGCAAAATAGTACAGTACAATTATAATAAAAGCAATCTCAACAAATACCATGACATATTGAATCAGTAATCAGAAACGAAGGCTACAGCTATAAATACCAAGTCAGCATTTGTCCTTTAACTCCTGCCACTTATCACTTGTTATTTTTAATTTGTGACACCAACACAACTGATGTTTAACAAGATTTAACAAGATTGCCACCTAGAGATTCAACTCTAGATGGCAGGTGGACTAGGAAGCCATTTGGCTTATCGAGAATCCAACCTATCTATCTAAGTATACCCCGCCCGTCTTAGGTATATGTCGATTTTATATTTAAATATATTAACACTACTAGCACCTACACAATCAGCTGATAATCTGTTCCATTCGTTTACTGTTCTTTGTGAAAATGAAAATTTTCTAATATCTAGTCTACACTGCTTCTTTGCTAATGTAACTCCATGTCCTCTAGTCCTTCTCTCTTCCTTGACTGTGAAAAAATATTTCTGTCAATATTTTCATACCCATTCAATATTTTAAACACCTTAATCTGATCTCCTCTCAATCTTCTGGTTTCTAGTGTTGTTAAACCACATTCTTTTAGATGCATTTCATAACTAATATTCCTGGGTTTTGGTATCATTTTGATTGCTCTCCTTTGTACTCTTTCTAGCATATCAATATCCTTCTTGCGATATGGCCTCCATGCTTGTATACAATATTCTAAGTGAGGCCTAACTATTATTTTATACAGCGGTATTATTAGTTCTTTTTCTTTGTATTATTAGTTCTTTTTCTTTGTATTGTATTTTTATTTCACCTAATTAATCCTAGAATTTGGTTTTCCTTCACTGCTGCAATTTCACACTGCTCTGATACCTTCATCTCAGCACTAATAGTTAACCCTAAATCCTTTTCGTTTAAAGTAGTATTTAGTACAGTACCACCCATTGTATATTGTGCATCTTCATTCCCATGTCCTGTGTGGAGGCACTTACACTTTCCAAAATTAAACAGCATTTGCTCAGACCATTCTATCAACTTATTAAGATCATCTTGTAAATGCTGTCTATCTGCATCACTTTTAATTTTCCTAAACACTTTTGTGTCGACCGCAAACTTCAACACCTTGCTTGTTATGTCATCATCCAAATCATTGATATATATTAAGAATAAAATAGGTCCCAGTACTGATCCCTGTGGTACTCCACTCAAAACAGATTTCCAGTTTGAAACCTCCCCATCAACTACTACTCTTCGTCTTTTATCAATAAGCCGTTTTTCTATCCAGTTGATCATACCATTTCCTATGCCACGGGCTTTTAGTTTAAGTAGTAATCTCTGATGTGGCACTTTGTCAAAGGCTTTTTAAAAATCTAAGTACATTATATCTACTGGTGATCCCTCATCTACCCACTTTGTGACATCTTCCAAAAAACATAAGATATTTGTTAAGCATGACCTCGCTTTTAAAAACCCATGTTGAGATGGGTTTATCAATTTATTTTTAACAAGAAAATTAACCAGGTGATCTTTAATTAGTCTTTCTTGAACCTTTTTTAAATAATGGTATAATGTTTGCTTCTTTCCATTCTAACGGAACTATTCCCTCCTCTAATGACAAATTGAACACTATTGCAAGCGGTATGCTGATGTGTTCTACAATTTCCAATAGTAATTTGGAAGGAATCCCATCCACTCCAGGTGATTTATTATCCTTCATATCTCTTATTTTCATAGCTACCATTGTTGGGGTTACAATTAGTTGTCCTAAATAGTCAAACTCTCTCCCTTCGAACTTAGTCTCAAGTACTGGTAATATACTAATATCTTCCCTGGTAAACACCGAACTAAAGTACTCATTTAGGTTTTCTGCCATTAAGAATCCCTCTGTTATTATGTTTCCATCACTACCTTCTAGAGGACCGACCTTATCCTGAACTTTCTGTTTACTTCGAACATACGCATAAAAACTCTTGCTGTCATGTTTTATATTAAAAGCTATTTTTTGTTCGTAGCTTCTCTTTGAATTTCTAATTTCAGCTGTAGCTTGATTAAGTGCTTCTTTATAAATGCTATAGTCTTCTTCACTTCCAGTATGTCTATATGTTTTACACATCATTTGCTTGTACTTGATTTTTCTAATGGCTTCCTTCGATAAGTGTTTGTTGCTTTACATGCATTATGCGGAGTAATATTTTTTTCTGAATAAAACAGCAGTTGGCGATTGTTCATACTCCAGTGGGTATTCAGGAAGGAACCTGATCTTCTGTGTTGAATTGGTCAAATGGTTTGGTCTTGTAGAACTATTATGGTGCAGCAAAGATCATCTTCTCGGACAACCCACTAGGTGTCACCTGCGGCATGGTTTGCCCTACAAGTGACCTCTGTGCCGGGGGATGTAACCTCCATGCCACAGAGGAAGGTGCGATCAACATTGGTGGTCTGCAACAGTTTGCTACGGAGGTAAACTAATTTGACAAAGAGCTAGTAAATAGAACATTGTATGTCCAATACCAATCTGATATCACCTGACAAATTGTTTGGAATGAATTCCTAAAATATAGACTACTCCTGTTTGTAGATTTTGTTTGTTTAATTTCAGATGCATCTCATGAACAATCTAACCTGTTTACTACCTATAATGATATCCTGGCTCATTTATATACCTTTGTTGTGTAGTTTGATTGTAGTTACTGTTGAATTGGTCCAATAAAAATCAGCAAGATAAACAATAAATGTGCAGTGGATATCTTAAGTAATTATGTTAACATATTCATCATTCAGTTATCAAAATTAATGACACATATTGAAGGAAAAGTGTTTAATGCAACAGCCAGCAGACATGGGGTCAAATATATTTGTATTTGAAAGTATTTCAATACTTTCCTAAAGTATTTGATATTTCAAATATTTTCAAAACTTTTTCAATCTTTCCTCCACTATGTTCATGTAAGTTACTGCTAAGCTAAATTAGCCAATGTGATATCAGTGACAGACAGGGCTTTATGCAGGATAAAATTTATTGCCAGTCACACATGTTTTGGTGGACACATGGATGTTAACTGTTAAGCCAGTTTACAAACTTTCAAATGTGTCTGATGACCTAAAATGGACTACAAACACACATGTGACACCATTTACACTCACTTTCAAGGCATAATTAACAATAACTATGGTTTTGGAAGACCTTTTTTTGGCTCCTTCATTTTTTACCCAACCACCACCCGTCCACTCATATTTCTACCCATCCATATTCGTTTTTACCAGTCCAAATGACAGGTGAACAGGTCTCTAGTCTCTACATAAATCTATGGTGACAGTCAGGGACCTTAATTACACAGATGGGCACCATCTTGCCAATTTCCTTTGTGTGATAGAGGAAGAAGCCTGGCTTGGTTTAGCAAACCCTTTGTTCAAGCCAGGTACCCAACTAAATAAGCCACAGTGGACTTTGTCCAAACACCACCCAGCCCAGTGTGCAGGCAGCCTGATTGATACAGATGCTAAAGGGAGAACCCAATTCAACTCATATCTTGTTAAGTGATCCTCAGTGAATGAATGGAAAGCTTGGCTTACATTTAGCCTTGCAGCAGGACTTTGCACTATCCCATATAAGCACTAATGTCCACCATCCTGGGTGATGTAAATGTCAATTTTAGAAGTATAAAGAGGGAATATTATTTTACATCATTTAAATATTGAATAACAAACATTAAATTAGATATAATAAATATATTTGTAATTGTGAAGTTAGCCAATAACTATTTTGTAGAGAAATTATTACTTATTAATATTACATGTGTAAATATAATTTAATGACTGCAGAACTGTTAATTACTCAGGTTAAGTTAAGTTACACAACTTAGACAATGGCAATAAACTAGATGTCTCGAACTCTTTGATATATCGTTTTGTTTCTATTACATATATAGTAATGTATCCTGAAAATGAAAAGTATTTGAAAAAATATTTGAAATACTTTTCATTGTATTTGTATTTAAATACATTTTCATTTAAAAGTATTTGTATTTGAATCCCTCAAAAGTATTTGTATTTAAATACATTTAAATGTTTTTGACCCCATGTCTGACAGCCAGTATATTTCTTACCCTGGCAGATAGCTACAGCATACCATAACAGGAATGCCACAGGCTAGTTAACTATGAAAAACATGATTTGCTGTATATGAGTTCTCAAGGTGTATATCTATAGTGACCCATATATACCTTCTACCACCCTGGCTGTCAGTGTCCTGTCTTGTGTACTGCAGATGTTCATGGCTGTCAGTGTCCTGTCTTGTGTGTACTGCAGATGTTCATGGCCATGAAGATCCCACAAACGCGAGACCCGAGTCTTCCACCAATTGACCAGCTCCCAGCATCCTACAGGGCACGCATTGCTGTGGTTGGCTGTGGGCCAGCAGGCATCAGTTGTGCTACGTTTCTGGCACGACTCGGCTACTCAGACATCACTGTGTTTGAGAAGAATGAACAGGTGGGGGGACTAAGGTGAGGTTCCTGAGGGTGACGTCTTTATTGTACTCTAATACCCCAATACCCCAATACCCCTTGCACACTATAAACAGGGTTTGGGCAAGATTAGTTAATGTGCATTAACTAATCTGGTCCGATGCACTTTTATTTTCCCACTGCCACAGCCTGAACCAGACAAGTTATCAAGTAATGCGGTTCTTTGGATTAAAGGAAATAAAAACCCCTTATGCATGAGTTCATATTACATTACACCCAGATATACATTTCCACAAAACAAACAAATCAATTGAATGACTAATCAGTTAATGCCTGCTTATGTCCGACACAATCCCTAACACCTGCAGTATTTGTCATTGATCATGTTAAAGAGTTACCCCTTGCTGCAACAAAATTGTAACGTATCAAATTGTATATCAAAGTATTATTATTAAAAATAAAAAAATTACAATTTATTTGACAAACATTCTTGATTGAAAATTAAAAGGAATCTATGTTTTAAATATTTTTGGAGATATATTGATATGCAGCACACCGTACACCTAGAACATGGTGTATATCATGATGTGTCAACATGTCAGCTACCTGGGTAATTGTTACAGCCCCTAAACAGTCTTCCTCTGGTTGTTTACAGTTCGTCTGAGATCCCACAGTTTCGACTGCCCTACAGTGTTGTCAACTTTGAAGTTCTCCAGATGCAGGACCTTGGGGTGAAGGTACAGGGTCACTTCATATGTCTAATATGTGATTCTTGCTAGTGATCCAGCACATAGTTGATACTAGATATATTTTATTTTCACACAAAGGTGAACTTTGAGTTTATATGTTAACCTGTAGTTTATTAGACTAACATTTTGCATTGTTTTCCCCAAATGCATTGTGTAAGTAGCCTGTCTGATCCAGGTGCATTGTGGGAAGCCTCTGAGTGCTGCTGGTGGACTGACCCTCAAGTCACTGAGGCAAGATGGGTATGAAGCAGTGTTTATTGGCATTGGTGAGTTGGACATGCGAGCATGAATGCACTGCGTTATATGTGGCTGCACAAAGCCACAGAAGGTTGTGCTATGCACAAATTATTGCACATATATGGTATATGTTCTCTATCACGTATTCAGTGAAACAATTAACACTTTTTAGTCCTTTGAGCCTAATGGACTTTATATGCGCCGTCTGCCTGCACCATGCGCCGTTAACTCTCATATCTCAGAAACCATTGAGGATGTGTTTTTATAATTTGGCATAGACGTACCTTGGGCTATTGCTACTATGCATGAGAACTATTTATTTGATCGGATCATTTTGAAGGCCCCATTTTTGGTGACTGTCTCCTGCCACACACTCAAGCCCAGGTGGCCTGCCTGGACAGCAGAGCTAATTGACATTCCACCAGTGGCAGGTTTTAATGATCAAAACTATTTATAATCTGTAGCTGCAAGTTGAGTTTATGTTGATGTTTAATTAACTAATTTTTACATTGTGTGACTGGTATATTGTCTTCTGTAAGCGAAAACATAAAATAAAAATTCTGAACATCTATAGAATGAAATACTGTACATGTAATTGTTATCAACTGCATCATAATCACTGGACTGACTGAGTAGAGTGGAAGTAGATACTCCATTATTGACTAATAAACCACTAATGACCAATCCTGTCACTGCATCCACATAAGTTGGCTGTGTTTCCCTTGTCTTCTCATATGTATAACCAGAGAAAATTCCAATTAGGTTATTATGGTGAAAAGACTAGGCAGTGATTTTTTCTCATCAACGTACATTTAAATCCTAATTAAAAATTACTCTAGTCCAAAGGACTTCAGGGCCTCTTGGCCATTTTTATTTCCATTTCTAAAAACAATTCTGTTAATTTGAATCTTGATGAATGTAACAGTTGGGTGACATTCTCTGTCATCTGCAGGTCTTCCCAGCGCCAAGAAGATCCCTCTGTTTGAGGGTCTCACAGAAGATATGGGTTTCTACACATCAAAGACCTTTCTTCCTAAAGTCACGGCTGCTAGCAAGCCAGGTAGGGTATTAAGTTATTTACGGTGCAGTGTAGTTCAGTGCACTGCATTGCAAACAAAAAATTGACTACGTAATTAAACCAGTTTCTAAACAATAATCATGATAAAGGTTTCCTAAATGCTTAATTGCTGAAAATTCTGAAGATATGCATAGAACCATAGAAATAAAACTGCAATAGTAATACATTAATTAAAACTCTCACTAAAAGCGAATTCTAGTACACTCATTGCTGCATGTGTCCTTGTAGCAGGCATGTGTCTGTATTGCAGGCATGTGTTCATGTAGCAGGGATGTGTTCATGTCTTCGGCATGTATTCATGTTGCAGGCATGTGTTCATGTAGCAGGGATGAGTTCAAGTCGTAGGCATATGTTCGTGTTACAGGCATGTGTTCGTGTTGCATGCATGTGTTCACATTGCAAGCATGTCTTCATGTTGTAGACATGTGTTCATGTTGCATGCATGCGTTCATGGTGTAGGCATGTGTTTATTTTGCAGACATGTGTTTACATTGCAAATGGGCATGTGATCATGTCGCAGGCATGTGTTCTTGTTGCAGTGACGTGATCATGTTTCAGGCATGTGTTCATGATACAGGCAAGTGTTCATGGTGCAGACATGTGTTCATGTAACAGGCATGTGTTCATGTAGCAGGCATGTGTTCATGCTGCAGCCATGTGTTCTTGTTGCAGGCATGTTGTCATGTTACAGGCATGTGTTCATGTTGCAGGCATGTGTTCATGTTACAGGCATGTGATCATGTTACAGGCATGTGATCATGTTACAGGCATGTGTTCATGTTGCAGGCATGTGTTCATGTTACAGGCATGTGTTCATGTTGCAGGCATGTGTTCATGTTACAGGCATGTGTTCATGTTGCAGGCATGTGTTCATGTTACAGGCATGTGTTCATGTTACAGGCTTGTGTTCATGTTGCAGGCATGTGTTCATGTAGCAGGCATGTGTTCATGCTGCAGCCATGTGTTCTTGTTGCAGCCATGTGTTCATGTAGCAGGCATGTGTTCATGCTGCAGCCATGTGTTCATGTTACAGGCATGTGTTCATGTTACAGGCATGTGTTCATGTTACAGGCATGTGTTCATGTTACAGGCATGTGTTCATGTTACAGGCATGTGTTCATGTTGCAGGCATGTGTTCACGCTGCAGCCATGTGTTCATGTTGCAGGCATGTGTTCATGTTACAGGCATGTGTTCATGTTACAGGCATGTGTTCATGCTGCAGCCATGTGTTCATGTTGCAGGCATGTGATCATGATACAGGCATGTGTTCATGCTGCAGGCATGTGTTCATGTAGCAGGCATGTGTTCATGATGCAGCCATGTGTTCTTGTTGCAGGCATGTGATCATGTTGCAGGCATGTGTTCATGTTGCAGGCATGTGTAGCTGTAAGAGTCAGCTGCCGTCCATGAATGGCAATGTGATAGTTCTTGGTGCTGGTGACACAGCGTTTGACTGCGCCACATCCGCCCTGCGCTGTGGGGCAAAGAGGGTGTTTGTGGTGTTCCGTAGAGGGTTCAACAACATCCGGGCTGTGCCAGAAGAGGTGGGTACGAAACATGCAGCAACACTTGTTGAGTGTCCTTCTATTTCACTCTAAATGACATCTACTTGGATGAGTTCAATAGTGTTACCTGTGTCCATGAACGGGTGGACAATGATTTATACATATTTCATCAGCAGCACTTATAAAGTAATTAAAATAACTGTGTTGCTAGTGTTGGTAGTGACATTGAACCAAAATGTAGCCAATTGTTTGGATTTATAACTATGTTATGAAAATATTGGCTGTTATATGGTAGAAATTTGACCCTTAGCAGGACAAAGTTGAAGCTTCATTGTATTCACAGTGATGAGTCACACTCCCTGTGGCGTGTACACCCCAACATGTATTGTACACTCCCTGTGGTGTGTACACCCCAACATGTATTTTGTACACTCCCTGTGGTGTGTACACCCCAACATGTATTTTGTACACTCCCTGTGGTGTGTACACCCCAACATGTATTGATTGTACACTCCCTGTGGTGTGTACACCCCAACATGTATTTTGTACACTCCCTGTGGCGTGTACACTCCAACATGTATTGTACACTCCCTGTGGCGTGTACACCCCAAAATGTATTGTACACTCCCTGTTGCATGTACACCCCAACATGTATTGTACACTCCCTGTGGCATGTACACTCCAACATGTATTGTACTCTCCCTGTGGCGTGTACACCCCAACATGTATTGTCACACTCCCTGTGGTGTGTACATCCCAACATGTATTGTACACTCCCTGTGGTGTGTACACCCCAGCATGTATTGTACACTCCCTGTGGCGTGTACACCCCAACATGTATTGTACACTCCCTGTGGGTGTACACCCCAACATGTATTGTACACTCCCTGTGGTGTGTACACCCCAACATGTATTGTACACTCCCTGTGGTGTGTACACCCCAACATGTATTGTACACTCCCTGTGGTGTGTACATCCCAACATGTATTGTACACTCCCTGTGGTGTGTACACCCAACATGTATTGTACACTCCTGTGCGTGTACACCCCAACATGTATTGTCACACTCCCTGTGGTGTGTACATCCCAACATGTATTGTACACTCCCTGTGGTGTGTACACCCCAACATGTATTGTACACTCCCTGTGGTGTGTACACCCCAACATGTATTGTACACTCCCTGTGGCGTGTACACCCCAACAGTATTGTACACTCCCTGTGGTGTGTACACCCCAACATGTATTGTACACTCCCTGTGGCGTGTACACCCCAACATGTATTGTACACTCCCTGTGGTGTGTACACCCCAACATGTATTGTACACTCCCTGTGGTGTGTACACCCCAACATGTATTGTACACTCCCTGTGGTGTGTACACCCCAACATGTATTGTACACTCCCTGTGGTGTGTACACCCCAACATGTATTGTACACTCCCTGTGGTGTGTACACCCCAACATGTATTGTACACTCCCTGTGGCGTGTACACCCCAACATGTATTGTACACTCCCTGTGGTGTGTACACCCCAACATGTATTGTACACTCCCTGTTGCGTGTACACCCCAACATGTATTGTACACTCCCTGTGGTGTGTACACCCCAACATGTATTGTACACTCCCTGTGGCGTGTACACCCCAACATGTATTGTACACTCCCTGTGGTGTGTACACCCCAACATGTATTGTACACTCCCTGTGGCGTGTACACCCCAACATGTATTGTACACTCCCTGTGGTGTGTACACCCCAACATGTATTGTACACTCCCTGTGGTGTGTACACCCCAACATGTATTGTACACTCCCTGTGGCGTGTACACCCCAACATGTATTGTACACTCCCTGTGGTGTGTACACCCCAACATGTATTGTACACTCCCTGTGGTGTGTAAACCCCAACATGTATTGTACACTCCCTGTGGTGTGTACACCCCAACATGTATTGTACACTCCCTGTTGTGTGTACACCCCAACATGTATTGTACACTCCCTGTGCGTGTACACCCCAACATGTATTGTACACTCCCTGTGGTGTGTACACCCCAACATGTATTGTACACTCCCTGTGGTGTGTACACCCCAACATGTATTGTACACTCCCTGTGGTGTGTACACCCCAACATGTATTGTACACTCCCTGTGGCGTGTACACCCCAACATGTATTGTACACTCCCTGTGGCGTGTACACCCCAACATGTATTGTACACTCCCTGTGGCGTGTACACCCCAACATGTATTGTACACTCCCTGTGGTGTGTACACCCCAACATGTATTGTACACTCCCTGTGGGTGTACACCCCAACATGTATTGTACACTCCCTGTGCGTGTACACCCCAACATGTATTGTACACTCCCTGTGGTGTGTACACCCCAACATGTATTGTACACTCCCTGTGGCGTGTACACCCCAACATGTATTGTACACTCCCTGTGGCGTGTACACCCCAACATGTATTGTACACTCCCTGTGGCGTGTACACCCCAACATGTATTGTACACTCCCTGTGGCGTGTACACCCCAACATGTATTGTACACTCCCTGTGGCGTGTACACCCCAACATGTATTGTACACTCCCTGTGGTGTGTACACCCCAACATGTATTGTACACTCCCTGTTGCGTGTACACCCCAGCATGTATTGTACACTCCCTGTGGCGTGTACACCCCAACAAGTATTGTACACTCCCTGTGGCGTGTACACTCCAACAAGTATTGTACACTCCCTGTGGTGTGTGTACACCCCAACATGTATTGTCAAACTCCCTGTGGCGTGTTCACCCCAACATGTATTGTACACTCCCTGTGGTGTGTACACCCCAACATGTATTGTCAAACTCCCTGTGGCGTGTTCACCCCAACATGTATTGTACACTCCCTGTGGCATGTACACCCCAACAAGTATTGTACACTCCCTGTGGCATGTACACCCCAACAAGTATTGTACACTCCCTGTGGCGTGTACACCCCAACAAGTATTGTACACTCCCTGTGGCGTGTACACCCCAACATGTATTGTACACTCCCTGTGGCGTGTACACCCCAACATGTATTGTACACTCCCTGTGGCGTGTACACCCCAACATGTATTGTACACTCCCTGTGGCGTGTACACCCCAACAAGTATTGTACACTCCCTGTGGCATGTACACCCCAACAAGTATTGTACACTCCCTGTGGCATGTACACCCCAACATGTATTGTACACTCCCTGTGGCATGTACACCCCAACAAGTATTGTACACTCCCTGTGGCATGTACACCCCAACAAGTATTGTACACTCCCTGTGGCATGTACACCCCAACATGTATTGTACACTCCCTGTGGCGTGTACACCCCAACAAGTATTGTACACTCCCTGTGGCGTGTACACCCCAACATGTATTGTACACTCCCTGTGGCATGTACACCCCAACATGTATTGTACACTCCCTGTGGCTGTACACCCCCAACATGTATTGTACACTCCCTGTGGCGTGTACACCCCAACAAGTATTGTACACTCCCTGTGGCGTGTACACCCCAACATGTATTGTACACTCCCTGTGGCGTGTACACCCCAACATGTATTGTCACACTCCCTGTGGCATGTACACCCCAACATGTATTGTACACTCCCTGTGGCGTGTACACCCCAACATGTATTGTACACTCCCTGTGGCGTGTGTCACCCCAACATGTATTGTCACACTCCCTGTGGTGTGTACACCCCAACATGTATTGTTACACTCCCTGTGGCGTGTACACCCCAACATGTATTGTACACTCCCTGTGGTGTGTACACCCCAACATGTATTGTACACTCCCTGTGGCGTGTACACCCCAACATGTATTGTACACTCCCTGTGGTGTGTACACCCCAACATGTATTGTACACTCCCTGTGGTGTGTACACCCCAACATGTATTGATTGTACACTCCCTGTGGCGTGTACACCCCAACATGTATTGTACACTCCCTGTGGTGTGTACACCCCAACATGTATTGTCAAACTCCCTGTGGCGTGTACACCCCAACATGTATTGTACACTCCCTGTGGTGTGTACACCCCAACATGTATTGTACACTCCCTGTGGCGTGTACACCCCAACATGTATTGTACACTCCCTGTGGTGTGTACACCCCAACATGTATTGTACACTCCCTGTGGCGTGTCACCCCAACATGTATTGTACACTCCCTGTGGCGTGTACACCCCAACATGTATTGTACACTCCCTGTGGCGTGTACACCCCAACATGTATTGTACACTCCCTGTGGCGTGTACACCCCAACAAGTATTGTACACTCCCTGTGGCGTGTACACCCCAACATGTATTGTACACTCCCTGTGGCGTGTACACCCCAACATGTATTGTACACTCCCTGTGGCGTGTACACCCCAACATGTATTGTACACTCCCTGTGGCATGTACACCCCAACATGTATTGTACACTCCCTGTGGCTGTGTACACCCCAACATGTATTGTCAAACTCCCTGTGGCGTGTACACCCCAACATGTATTGTACACTCCCTGTGGCGTGTACACCCCAACATGTATTGTCACAACTCCCTGTGGTGTACACCCCAACATGTATTGTACACTCCCTGTGGCGTGTACACCCCAACATGTATTGTACACTCCCTGTGGCATGTACCCCCAACATGTATTGTACACTCCCTGTGGCGTGTACACCCCAACATGTTTTTTGTACACTCCCTGTGGCGTGTACACCCCAACATGTATTGTACACTCCCTGTGGTGTGTACACCCCAACATGTATTGATTGTACACTCCCTGTGGCGTGTACACCCCAACATGTATTGTACACTCCCTGTGGTGTGTACACCCAACATGTATTGATTGTACACTCCCTGTGGCGTGTACACCCCAACATGTATTGATTGTACACTCCCTGTGGCGTGTACACCCCAACATGTATTGTACACTCCCTGTGGTGTGTACACCCCAACATGTATTGATTGTACACTCCTGTGGCGTGTACACCCCAACATGATGATTGTACACTCCCTGTGGGTGTACACCCCAACATGTATTGATTGTACACTCCCTGTGGCATGTACACCCCAACATGTATTGTACACTCCCTGTGGCGTGTACACCCCAACATGTATTGTACACTCTCTGTGGTGTGTACCCCAACATATATTGATTGTACACTCCCTGTGGTGTGTACACCCCAACATGAATTGATTGTACACTCCCTGTGGCGTGTACACCCCAACATGTATTGTACACTCCCTGTGGTGTGTACACCCCAACATGTATTGATTGTACACTCCCTGTGGCGTGTACACCCCAACAGGTATTGTACACTCCCTGTGGTGTGTACACCCCAACATGTATTGTACACTCCCTGTGGCGTGTACACCCCAACATGTATTGTACACTCCCTGTGGTGTGTACACCCCAACATGTATTGTACACTTCCTGTGGTGTGTACACCCCAACATGTATTGTACACTCCCTGTGGTGTGTACACCCCAACATGTATTGATTGTACACTCCCTGTGGCGTGTACACCCCAACATGTATTGTACACTCCCTGTGGTGTGTACACCCCAACATGTATTGATTGTACACTCCCTGTGGTGTGTACACCCCAACATGTATTGTACACTCCCTGTGGCGTGTACACTCCAACATGTATTGTACACTCCCTGTGGCGTGTACACCCCAAAATGTATTGTACACTCCCTGTTGCATGTACACCCCAACATGTATTGTACACTCCCTGTGGCATGTACACTCCAACATGTATTGTACTCTCCCTGTGGCGTGTACACTCCAACATGTATTGTACTCTCCCTGTGGCGTGTACACTCCAACATGTATTGTACACTTCATTCGTTCAACTGATTCTTAAGCAGAATTAAAACACAGACAACAATTAAAAGTTAGACCCCAATTACTGTTTGTTACATGTTTTGTTCAGCCGATATATCTTCAGCAATCAGTTTGCTTTCTGCTCACCAGATGGAGCTGGCGATGAAGGAGCACTGTGAGTTCATGCCGTTTACGTTGGTCACCAAGATCATCAAGAAGGGTGACCGTATCTCCGCGGTAGAGTTCACTCGCACAGAACAAGATGAAGAAGACAACTGGATATCTGATGAAGAACAACTGATCCGTCTGAAGGCTGACTACATCATCTCTGCCTTTGGCTCGGGGCTGTCTGACCCAGACGGTAGGGGGCAGCACCAGTGCCTCATGAGCACAATGGCTGATTTCACATTTGAATAATTTTTGAGGAATTATTCAAATGTGAAATCAGCCATTTTTTATTCATTGTGTTTTGTGTTTGTTATCAGCAAGTATTAATATTTGTACAGTGTATGCTTTGTTAATACAATAATTTATAAAATAGTTCTGTTTTTAGTTCTTTTGGGCCATTACTATTGAACAAAAACAGTTGTTAGACAGAAAATAAGGCAATGTTATATTGGGTAGGTTTTATTGTATGGGTCTTAGCAGGGGCACCTAACAATGTTGCCCATTAAAGAAGGGAGTATGTTGCAAGGTTTTAATTTAATACTTAATATAATGTGTTTGTGAGACTATAATGTTGAATGTTTCTGCTCACCAAATTGTGTTTAGTAAGCACACAGCAATGTTCACAGTTTGGAATAAGCTTGTTCAGTGGTCAACAAAACCTCCGGTTTCAAAAAGACTGACCACGCTGGTTAGAAACAGACTCTGTAATGAGGGCTTGCTGGTTGCAGTGATTGCTGCCCTGGAGCCCCTCAAGTTGAACCGCTGGAGTCTGCCAGAGGTCAACCCTGACACGATGCAGTCGAGTGAGCCGGGAGTGTTCTGTGGGGGCGACATGGCAGGGGTGGCTCAGACCAGTGTTGAGGCAGTGAACGACGGCAAGCAGGCGTCCTGGCACATACACAAGTACCTGCAGGTAAGTGTACATGCACAATGCCTACAGGCACATGCACAATACCTACAGGTAAGTGTAAAATACTTACAGGTAAGTGTAAAATACTTACAGGTAAGTGTATAATACATACAGGTAAGTGTAAAATACGTACAGGTAAATGTATAATACATACAGGTACCGGTAAGTGTAAAATACATACAGGTAAGTGTATAATACATACAGGTAAGTGTAAAATACATACAAGTAAGTGTAAAATACATAGAGGTAAGTGTGGGTGCACAGAATAGTTACAGATAAATGTATGTGCAGAGTAGCTACAGGTGTAGGTGCAAAATGCCTACAGGTTAGTGTACGGGGAAAGTACTTTCAACTAAATGTAGGGGGAGTACCTTCAGGCAAGTCTAGGCACAAAGTACCTAGAGTGGGTAGAATGCACATGCAAGTACGTGTTAGGCAGAAAATACAAATATACAAATACAAAGTAAAAGTTCCTTCAGATAAGTGCAATTGAAAAATTCATACAGGTAAATGTTGTTGGACAGTTCTTGAATGTATCAATATGTGGTGTTAACGTTAATTCCTCAATTTTTTGTTTATGTTGAAAGTCATGTGAATGTAAGCTATTAAAGACACTAATACAGTGTATGACTAGCCAGTGTGTAAATAAATGTATTGTGTTGTTGCTATTGAATAAACATTAATTAATCCAATTAATTATAAGTTATATATATATATATATATATATATATATATATATATATATATATATATAAAAATATGGTGTACTGTCTATTACACCAAATGCTCCTCCTTGCAGGAAGTGAAGGGGTTGGGTGTTGGGAGTGAGCCCTGCCTGCCCCGGTTCTTCACCCCAATAGATGAAGTGGACACGAGTGTGGTTGTGTGTGGGATGAGGTTTGAGAACCCGTTTGGGCTGGCGAGTGCCCCACCCAGCACCAGCAGCGCCATGATCAGACGGTCCTTCGAGGCAGGCTGGGGCTTTGCTCTCACCAAGACCTTCTCTCTCGACAAGGTAATGTGCAGCATAGTGGGAAAGCTGCCAGGAGTGACCGAGTGACTACTCATGGCAGCACACACTGCAGCATTGTGGTAGCATTTTAATCTATTTTTATTTTAGAGCATATTTTGAGTTGATTTAATACAATATGTTGCTGTTAATTGCATAATGTAGGAGAATGTGTGGTCATTGAATTTATGTTGAAAATGTAAATAAATTAAATTTGGACACAATCTCTTTCATGACCTAATGAAAATTATACAAATGTCAATAAAACTTTGATGCCCTTCAGAAGCATATATTTACAATAATTTATAATCTTATTGTTATAAAATAATAGCAGTAACATACCATTTTCACTCTTGCAATTAAAACAACAGTTATGCCATTTAAAGAAATGTTGTTTACAACGACAGCTGGTAGTGTAATTGTTTACAGTTATTCTGTATGTCACTGTAGGACTTGGTGACAAATGTCTCACCTCGCATTGTTCGGGGCACGACCTCAGGTCACACTTATGGGCCAGGTCAGGGTGCCTTCCTCAATATAGAACTGATCAGTGAGAAGACAGCTGCCTACTGGTGCCAGAGTGTCAAGGAACTCAAGCGTGACTTTCCCACGAAGGTAGAATACATGAAAAATACTATATTTTTCTAATCCAGAACAGCCTACCGCATACACACCCTTTCCAGGGCCCACCATCATCATTTAACCCATTACTGTGATTTAATTTCTATTTACGTCATGCTTGATACAAAGTTGAGTAACAGCAAAAACCAGAAGTCCACCGACCTGATCAGACTTTACAATGTTGTAATACATAAATCCTTCCTCAGGCATCTGCTGACATGGATGACCTCACAAACTCAAGAAAACGAGTGTTCATCACTGTTCACATACGATACATTTGAATATCAGCAAACATGATTCACTGTGGTTAAATGACTGAGTAAATGTGATTGTGGTATTCTGGTACTTTGTGGCCCTGTGTGACTTGGACCGTGTGTCTTAGATCGTCATTGCCAGCATCATGTGCAGTTACAACCAGGAGGACTGGACACAGCTCGCCCACATGGCTGAGGTTAGTAGACTGAGCTTACCAGTACTCACTGGCTTAAGTTTGGTAACATTACTTGGACACTAGTAATAGCTTCACTCTTTGTAGTACTCGACTCTTACGTATACCTGGCTGCCCCATTTTAACAGGTTCCATTAAAAAGATCCAGGTTCAGTCCTCACTGTGTCAAACCTAGGGAACATGCCTCACTCGTACACATCCCTCACTCGCTGAACAGATCACTTCTGTTATAAGTAATACTTGAGCTTGAGACACTCTTGGTTTAACCAGTAGCTACCTGAGTTGAACCGTCCTCCCTTCAGGCTTACAGCAGCCTAGCCTTCGGTGTACATTTACCTTCTTCATCTCACCATCAGTACCTCCACCTTCAGCTTACCATCAGTACCCTCCACCTTCAGCTTACCATCAGTACCCTCCACCTTCAACTTACCATCAGTACCTCCACCTTCAGCTTACCATCAGTACCCTCCACCTTGAGCTTACCAGCAGTACCTCCACCTTCACCTTACCATCAGTACCTCCACCTTCAGCTTACCATCAGTACCTCCACCTTCAGCTTACCACCAGTACCCTCCACCTTCAGCTTACCCAGTACCCTCCACCTTCAGCTTACCACCAGTACCCTCCACCTTCAGCTTACCACCAGTACCCTCCACCTTCAGCTTACCACCAGTACCCTCCACCTTCAGCTTACCACCAGTACCCTCCACCTTGAGCTTACCACCAGTAGCCTCCACCTTGAGCTTACCACCAGTACCCTCGACCTTGAGCTTACCACCAGTACCCTCCACCTTGAGCTTACCACCAGTACCCTCCACCTTGAGCTTACCACCAGTACCCTCCACCTTCAGCTTACCACCAGTACCCTCGACCTTGAGCTTACCACCAGTACCCTCCACCTTCAGCTTACCACCAGTACCCTCCACCTTCAGCTTACCCAGTACCCTCCACCTTCGGCTTACCACCAGTACCCTCCACCTTCAGCTTACCCCAGTACCCTCCACCTTCAGCTTACCACCAGTACCCTCCACCTTCAGCTTACCACCAGTACCCTCCACCTTCAGCTTACCACCAGTACCCTCCACCTTCGCTTACCCAGTACCCTCCACCTTCGCTTACCGCCAGTACCCTCCACCTTCAGCTTACCAGCAGTACCCTCCACCTTCAGCTTACCACCAGTACCCTCCACCTTCAGCTTACCACCAGTACCCTCCACCTTCAGCTTACCACCAGTACCCTCCACCTTCGGCTTACCACCAGTACCCTCCACCTTCGGCTTACCACCAGTACCCTCCACCTTCGGCTTACCACCAGTACCCTCCACCTTCAGCTTACCGCCAGTACCCTCCACCTTCAGCTTACCGCCAGTACCCTCCACCTTCAGCTTACCGCCAGTACCCTCCACCTTCAGCTTACCGCCAGTACCCTCCACCTTCAGCTTACCGCCAGTACCCTCCACCTTCAGCTTACCGCCAGTACCCTCCACCTTCAGCTTACCGCCAGTACCCTCCACCTTCAGCTTACCGCCAGTACCCTCCACCTTCAGCTTACCGCCAGTACCCTCCACCTTCAGCTTACCGCCAGTACCCTCCACCTTCAGTACCCTCCACCTTCAGCTTACCGCCAGTACCCTCCACCTTCAGCTTACCGCCAGTACCCTCCACCTTCAGCTTACCGCCAGTACCCTCCACCTTCAGCTTACCGCCAGTACCCTCCACCTTCAGCTTACCGCCAGTACCCTCCACCTTCAGCCTACCGCCAGTACCCTCCACCTTCAGCTTACCGCCAGTACCCTCCACCTTCAGCTTACCGCCAGTACCCTCCACCTTCAGCTTACCGCCAGTACCCTCCACCTTCAGCTTACCGCCAGTACCCTCCACCTTCAGTACCCTCCACCTTCAGCTTACCGCCAGTACCCTCCACCTTCAGTACCCTCCACCTTCAGCTTACCGCCAGTACCCTCCACCTTCAGTACCCTCCACCTTCAGCTTACCGCCAGTACCCTCCACCTTCAGCACCCTCCACCTACAGCTTACCGCCAGTACCCTCCACCTTCAGCACCCTCCACCTACAGCTTACCGCCAGTACCCTCCACCTTCAGCACCCTCCACCTCAGCTTACCGCCAGTACCCTCCACCTTCAGCACCCTCCACCTACAGCTTACCGCCAGTACCCTCCACCTTCAGCACCCTCCACCTTCAGCTTACCGCCAGTACCCTCCACCTTCAGCACCCTCCACCTACAGCTTACGGTCTTTAACTACAATTGAGATTCCTCATGTTCAGCACCTCACTACAGCTATGCATACCCCACTGCCCTCCACCTTCGCTTACCGCCAGTCCCTCCACCTTCGTTACCCGTCCCTCACCTTCGCTTACCCAGTCCCTCCACCCAGTCCTCCACCTTCGCTTACCCAGTCCCTCCACCTTCGCTTACCCAGTCCCTCCACCTTCGACTACCAGTACCCTCCACCTTCGCACCCAGTCCCTCACCTTCGTACCCTCCACCTTCAGCTTACCCAGTACCCTCCACCTTCAGCTTACCGCAGTACCCTCCTTCAGCTTACCCGTACCCTCCACCTTCAGCTTACTACCAGTACCCTCCACCTTCAGCTTACTACCAGTACCCTCCACCTTCAGCTTACCGCCAGTACCCTCCACCTTCAGTACCCTCCACCTTCAGCTTACTACCAGTACCCTCCACCTTCAGCTTACTACCAGTACCCTCCACCTTCAGCTTACTACCAGTACCCTCCACCTTCAGCTTACCCAGTACCCTCCACCTTCAGTACCCTCCACCTTCAGCTTACTACCAGTACCCTCCACCTTCAGTACCCTCCACCTTCAGCTTACTACCAGTACCCTCCACCTTCAGCTTACTACCAGTACCCTCCACCTTCAGTACCCTCCACCTTAGCTTACCCAGTACCCTCCACCTTCAGCTTACTACCAGTACCCTCCACCTTCAGCACCCTCCACCTCAGCTTACCGCCAGTACCCTCCACCTTCAGCACCCTCCACCTTCAGCTTACCCAGTACCCTCCACCTTCAGCACCCTCCACCTTCAGCTTACTGGTCTTTAACTAGAATTGATGATTTACATGTTTCAAAGGACACATGGCTACAATACATCATGATGTCAACCAAATTTAGTGTGTTGCAATAGCATAGGCACGTATGTTTTATCACTCAGCCCCAAGTAATGACAAATTTGCTCCAATATTATTTCTGCAGACACTAGCAAGTGTTGTTTGATATGCACAGTTGTGAAGATGTGTGACCAGCTGACACACTTGTGAGTCCTGTGCTGTGCATTCACTGGTGAACATCAAGTGGATGTCATCTTGTGTATGATATTGCAAGCCTTGATGGTGATGTGACCAGTAGCTTAAAATATCTTCTTTTTGTTGACAGAAGCCAGAGTTGGTACGAGACATCAGCCAGTGGGTGCGTAAAGTAGTGAAGGTGCCTTTCTTTGTCAAACTCACCCCAAATGTCACAGACATCGTTGCCATTGCCAGGGCAGCCTACGAGGGTAAGCAGAGTTTGAAGACGTAACAACAGCTGGCCACCACACACAGGGTGAACAGGTGTACAGGGTCAACATATCAATACTGTCAACCACATGCCACAATACTATGTATTCATCTTAATGACCCTTTATTTTGTGAATTATTTAAACTTTTCCAAGTAACAATTTTTTTATTAGTCAGTGATGATGTATTCCACAGGCCATATGCGGACACAAATAAAAAAATTAATATTTGTCTGCGTTATGGCAGTGTTGATTCTGTATTCATTGATGTTTTGTCCAACATGGCATAAACACCAAGCACTGAATTCACAGTCTGTGGCCAGTAGTGTGAGATGTCCAGTCTCAAATAGATCAGCAAGTTTTGTAAGATCAGATTCAATGTAAGCAAAATTTTCTTATAAGTTGATTCATAATGTGGAGTGGCTACTGTGTTACTGACCATTGCGTGGTACCCCAGGGAAGGCTGACGGAGTGACTGCGACCAACACAGTGTCTGGACTCATGAAGCTCAACAACGATGGGACTGCGTGGCCCAGCGTGGGACAGGAGCAGAAGACCACCTATGGTGGTGTGTCGGGCAATGCCATTCGCCCCATTGCCCTGCGAGCTGTGTCGGCCATAGCCAAGGCTTTGCCTGGCTTCCCAATTCTTGCGACTGGCGGGATAGACTCGGCAGAAGTGGGTCTACAGTTCCTGCATGCAGGCGCCTCAGTGCTGCAGGTGGGTGCAGTGGCTGGGCCAGGGCACAGACACAGACAGGATAGACAGATAGATGTGTTCACATTCCAAATATTCTACCACATGTAATATATAATAGTAAAACAAAAGTTGTCTTGTTCTCCTACACTGACAGTGCTGTCAGTGTTGTTGTTCTGTCTAGGTTGGCAGTGTTGTTGTTTCACCTAGACTGATAGTGTTGTTGTTCCTTCCAGGTTGGCAGTGCTGTTGTTTGACCTAGACTGGCAGTGCTGTTATTCTGTCTAGGTTGGCAGTGCTGTTGTTTTACCTAGACTGGCAGTGCTGTTATTCTGTCTAGGTTGGCAGTGCTGTTGTTTTACCTAGACTGGCAGTGCTGTTATTCTGTCTAGGTTGGCAGTGCTGTTGTTTGACCTAGACTGGCAGTGGTGTTGTTCTGTCTAGGTTGGCAGTGTTGTTGTTTCACCTAGACTGACAGTGTTGTTGTTCCTTCCAGGTTGGCAGTGCTGTTGTTTGACCTAGACTGGCAGTGCTGTTGTTCTGTCTAGGTTGGCAGTGCTGTTGTTTCACCTAGACTGGCAGTGCTGTTGTTCTGTCTAGGTTGTCAGTGCTGTTGTTTCACCTAGACTGGCAGTGCTGTTGTTCTGTCTAGGTTGGTAGTGTTGTTGTTTCACCTAGACTGGCAGTGCTGTTGTTCTGTCTAGGTTGGTAGTGTTTTTGTTTCACCTAGACTGGCAGTGTTGTTGTTCTGTCTAGGTTGATAGTGTTGTTGTTTCACCTAGACTGGCAGTGTTGTTGTTTTGTCTAGGTTGGCAGTGCTGTACAGAACCAAGACTTCACGGTGATAGAGGACTATGTGACGGGGTTGAAGGCCCTCCTCTACCTTGAGACCCTTGGTCTGCCTGAGTGGGATGGACAGAGTGCCCCCACACCATGCCACCAACTCGGCAAACCTGTGCCCCAAGTTGTTGTTGGCAAGGTAATGGCTCAACTGTGTCCTTCACATCCTCTGTCACTGAACCACACTCTGACATCATAATCAAACACGCACACATACAAATACACACACACACACACACAGAAAAAGTTTCCCTGAGTATTCACAAATTAGCTTTGTTGGGACATAACTTGCAATGCAAATTATGTATAATGTGTTCAACTGACCATTCATGTGGCTGGGAACTATGCGCAGCTTTGTTGATAATCGACTAACCGATGTGAGCCGACTAATTTGTCATTAACATTTCACCATTTCTCTACCCTACTCTGCAGCATCTGCCCAACTTTGGCGAGTACCAGAAGGAGAGGGAGAGACTGATATCACAGCAGAAAGAAAATCAAGATCTGTTGGGGGATGACTTGTGCCCTCCTGAACGTGTCTTCAACACCCCAAAGAAACCAGTACCCCAACTGAAGGTGGGACTTGGGAGACTATTCTTAACAGTGTAAGGCATTCAAATGGTGCAGTGCAATCACTTCTATGCACTCAAGTTGCACTTCTGACACCAAATGTTGCAGGATGGTAAGAATGTGACTCTACATTCAGTGAGTGTCTAGCATTTAGTAAACTGCAAGACACTGAATCAGAAGCTCTGTGCCTTCAGAGTTCCATGGTGCAGTGGTTCTGAAAATCTATATGAGAATATGTATCAATATGATGTGATATTGCAAATCCTTCCACAAATTTTGGCATTGTACGTTATATTATATCCCATTAACTTTATTGATAACTGAATAGTTTGAGCAATGTTTGTGCACCTGTAGTGTTTATTTCACATACTCAGTTGTGATGTATTTAAATTTTCTGTTAATCATATATGTAATTGTTTATAATAACATTTCAGGATGTGATAGGGAAGTCTGTTGTAAAGATTGGGGCATTCGGAGAGCTGGATTTGAAATCCCAGGTTGTGGCAATGATAGATGAGGTATGTTTTATGTTTACATATGTATACAGTTATTTCTGTTTCATCTATTTATGTTATATATATACATATATATTATATATACTGTACATGTTTTTCACTTTCATATAATAGGCATTATGTGTTTGTCTGTCTGTGTCGGTCTGTCATAAATAAATAAATATATATGTGTGTGTATAAGATATATATATATATATATATATATATATATATATTGTATTCAGATGTCATCTAAATGCATGTATACATATACATAGTTGTCATTTTAACTTTCTCTTAGTTATATTTTTGAGTTTTCATCCAATGTTGAAGTCACGTAAACTGTAGTCTTCATACAGCAAGCTATCAGATTACATTATAAACAGACCCAATTCCACAAAATGGTGTTGGCCCAATAAGATCATCATTAATATTGACGTGACACAATTGTCGACAAAGACTGTTGCCCCTTCAGCATACCACATTTAGATCGTTTGGTGGCAGAGATGGTGGTAGATTGACACATCCAAGTGTAGCGTTTCTCTCACATGATGTCACCACTGGTGTGTTGTTAACAGGATATGTGCATCAACTGCGGGAAATGTTACATGACCTGTGCTGACTCAGGATACCAGGCCATAACCTTTGACCCTGATACCCATTTGCCTCACGTCACGGATGATTGCACAGGTATGCATGTTGTAGAAGTGACTTGTTAATATAGACCCATCCCATATAAATCAGCACCTACAATTAACAAGTCTTAGAATCGTTTCATGATAATGCAAACCTGTCTATAAGAATATGAATGCAGGTGGTGGAGTTTATTTTGTGAAAATCTCTGATGTAATTTTAATGAAATTGTTCAATAAATGATTAATTATCGTGGATTTTGCCCGTTTGAAATAGTGCAAGAAACTGCAAATGTGATCTGGCCGATATTAAGCTAGTCATGCTTTCACAAGTTACCGCAGAATAATAAATTCAACATTTTAAACCGAAAGATATGACATTAAGATTTGAGAATATGTTCCGAGTTGATGTTTTCCTGTTGCAGGCTGCACCCTATGTCTGTCTGTGTGTCCCATCATGGACTGCATCCAGATGGTGCCTAAGACCATCCCTCATGTTCCCAAGAGAGGAATACCACCAGGCCAGAGAGAGATTCTAGTCTCACAGTAGACAGAGAGACCAAGAGAGATGTGACGTGGAGACATGACGTTGCAATTTGCAAATAATTATTTTTAACAATAACACAAGTATTTGCATTAAACAGATGAAAAATGTATCTCTGGGTAAGCTCTCAGATGAGGTAGTTGTGGAATGAAGACCAATTTAGGTCATTCAGGGAGATATTATTACAGCTTGTACTGCTGAAATACATGTGTGAGATGTCACACACATATGCATGATAACCTTCATTTGTAATATTTGTCAAATTAGAAAACATGCCACTTTCATGTGTGAAAGTGTTGCAATAAATTATAAGATCTGTTAAAGTACACTTTACAGATGTTTAACTGCTGAGTGCTTGTTTTGTTATGTAGTAATTATGTGGTGTGCTTAAAAAACAGTTTATTGTTGTTGTATCTATATACCTATATCTATATTCAAGAGATTGGTATAGAAGAACAAGTATGTAAAATATATCAATTATTATACTGATATTTAGAGACATAGCACCCCAGCATAGCCTGGTGTATTTTTTCTACCTTGGATGGTCTTTCAAATCCTAAATTGAGATGGGATTGACATTTAATGTGATCTCCGAGTCATGAGGGATAGTCTCCAACATTGATGAGAACTAGGTTTTCACACAAAATATACCGTACCGTGCCTGCCCTGTTGGGGTATTAAACTTGGTGCACCAGCATGACGGCAGATGTGTTAACTTTTTACTATCATACAGTGGCGCAATTTAGTTGCCTATTAGTATTCTTTGGTAAAAATCGTGTTTAAATAGATTTAATAAAAGTGAATTGTTCAAATATAAGGTTTTTCCAGATTAGTGTGTGTTCGTGAAAATGTTGCAATTCTGTCAATATCGACTAACATGATTTGTAAATTATTTGGTTTGTTTGTTGTTTTGGTTGGTGTGTAGTAAGTGTGGTATATACTGTTGTTTCTTACTTATCGTCAGGTTTTATTTATATGATATACATGGTAAACCTATAACGTACATGTGATAGTGACATCATAAAGTTTAGATGAAAATTATTGCTTCATGATTACAATGACATATAATTATTATTTACTAAATATTAGACAGTGAATATTTATATTTTACCTTTTACCACATATTCTTGAATCATTTATGTAGCCGTGCTGAATAAATGCTGTGTACACAAATTAACTTGAACAGTGTGCGGTGCCTTAGTACATGGTTGATCATTTAAAGTCAGACACATTGATGGAAAGGTTAAATTATGATGTAGTATGTATTCAGTACTTAGGACTGCTCAAAGCATTCTACAATACTCCCAAGCAGACCTATTCAATCAAACACCATCTCATCTGGGAAGCATTCAGCCATGCAGTAATTAACGTTTGCAGATTATTTGTACATAAATATCCACCACTGAATGGAGCCAGCTAAGTGAATTGGAACAACAGAATGAAAGAACTTGTCTATAGTTTAGTACAACAAACAAGATTGGAATCTGGGTTCTTGCGATTGATAGACGCTCTAAGAACTGCTCTACGTGCCACTGTAGATCCTAAATTAAGGAAGACGTTGGCCATATTCACATTAATGCCAAGTTCACACAGAGTGGTTATACTGCGTTCCAATCACTATATTTATTGTGAATGTGACTTGATGAACTTGGAGGTATGACCCAACATCACCACTGAATTGCAACCGGGTCAAGTAAGTGTTTCAAAGTTATATTTTATGATAAACACGAGGTAATTAGAACGCAGCATAACTGGTTTGATTTCACATATACAACAGTTATACAACTTGCAGACAGGATGTGTAGCATAGTGACCAACTGGTTTAAAGTGAAGTCACTTAAGGTATTCTGTGTAAACATATCAAGAATAGTCTCATGAATGTGCAGGGTTAAAAATGTGCTTCAAGCCAAAACATTTTTTAGGATGGGTTGATTAAAACAGTGCATGAGTAAAATGTGCGACCTTGTACTGTAATAAACATCAACATTATTTCCTCTTGATCTGAATTGAAATAGTTGCATTTGCTATGGGTAAAAACTCAGACCAGATCAATGTAGTATTAAGAATATTTTAGTAACCATAACCTGCATAGAGACAGCAAAACTGATGAGTGTTGTACCTGACAATAATTAACATAAATTACATATCTAAGTTTCTTGTGAGCCTGTTAAATGACCTGCACCAGGCTTTTCCTTGCCTCGCAACTTAACTGCACATTCACTGGTTGCATTGTCTGAACCATGATTCCTATGACATCTGCCTTCTCAACTTAACCACACATTCAATGGTTGCATTGTCTGAACCATGAGTCCTATGACATCTGCCTTCTCAACTTAACTGCACATTCACTGGTTGCATTGTCTGAACCATGAGTCCTATGACATCTGTCTTCTCAACTTAACCGCACATTCAATGGTTGCATTGTCTGAACCATGAGTCCTATGACATCTGCCTTTTCAACTTAACTGCACATTCAATGGTTGCATTGTCTGAACCATGAGTCCTATGACATCTGTCTTCTCAACTTAACCGCACATTCAATGGTTGCATTGTCTGAACCATGAGTCCTATGACATCTGCCTTCTCAACTTAACTGCACATTCAATGGTTGCATTGTCTGAACCATGAGTCCTATGACATCTGCCTTCTCAACTTAACTGCACATTCAATGGTTGCATTGTCTGAACCATGAGTCCTATGACATCTGCCTTCTCAACTTAACTGCACATTCAATGGTTGCATTGTCTGAACCATGAGTCCTATGAAATCTGCCTTCTCAACTTAACCGCACATTCAATGGTTGCATTGTCTGAACCATGAGTCCTATGACATCTGCCTTCTCAACTTAACCGCACATTCAATGGTTGCATTGTCTGAACCATGAGTCCTATGACATCTGCCTTCTCAACTTAACTGCACATTCAATGGTTGCATTGTCTGAACCATGAGTCCTATGACATCTGCCTTCTCAACTTAACTGCACATTCAATGGTTGCATTGTCTGAACCATGAGTCCTATGACATCTGTCCCTCTACAAGTATGTGTTCCATCTCTGGGATGCGTTCTCTTCAATAACACCTAGACAACATACAGTTCAGCCGTTAGTCTCTTCGGTGGCTGACTGACTTTTCCAGAGGAAGATCTTGTTCTCGCAGGCCGTGAGGAGACAGGGCTTGGTTGGGTGGTGGGAGAGGGAGTGAACCACGCCCTGGGCTCTTGTTGTGTCATGGTGCAACTTGGTCACAATCTTCCCCTGTGACACCAAGCAGTACAACGTAGTACAGGACTTTTGTCAGGACTAGACAAATCACCTAAGTAATAAGTAATAACATGCCTGAATTACCCGGTAGAACTAATTACCCATACTTTAATTGATGAGGTAAATCTGCAGACAGCATAAACTAGTTCCTGTACATATCAGTCATAACTGGAAAACACGTATATGTGAAGAAATGGCATTGTCTTTATTTGAAACAGCCTTGGAATGCAGGAGAGATCCAACAGGGGAATGACAATCACCAAGTTGATTAGCCGTACACATACATGTACAAATTGTACAGAAAGGCTGGGCTACTCAATCCCCCAGCAAAATATCATGCATTGAAAAGGTGGGTTAATCCAAACAGTGTTTCCTGGAATGTGTTGTCAGTTGACAGAAGTGTATGGAGGACGTAACTGAACACAGAATGACGTAGAAGAGAGTGAACCTCTGATATGACCAAACCCCCAATGTGTGCAGTTAGAGAGCTGATAGAGAGCCCAGCTACAAGGAGCTACACCTGTGGTTGTAAACAATCACCCCACAGGTAAGTCCAGACTTACATCAATGAGGTTCCAGACGTAGATGAAGCCGTCCTCTGACCCACTGAAGATGTGAGTGTCACTGCTACTGATACATGCGTCCAGGTTGTATTTGCTATTTACGTGCCCAGAATAGCTGCAAACATCGACATGCAGAACATCAAAGCTGCTTCATCAACAAGTTTGGTCCGTCACAATTTCACAAACCAGGTCCTTGCCTGTCCAAATATGTAACGCATGGAGGCAGAAATTATAGTCTGTTTAATCAAAACATGCCTATATTTGTTTAAGTTGTCAAAAAAATTTCCGACGTGCATTGTTAATTGGCCACTCGCACAGAATGGTGAATAATCACAGTGCACAGTCACACGGAGAGTCAGATTAAAAAGATTATTCAAATACATTTATGGGCAGGAAGCCAATGGATTTACTCATAATTTTACCAAAACTAATCAAAAATCAAAATGGGAAGCACTTGAAAGACATACATTTATGTGTTCACGTAAAATTTACATTTCATTATTGTAAATATCACTGAACATTTATTCAAAACATAATTTCACATAACTATGAAAATATCTAGGAAATTATCAGAGAATGGCATAAAAGTTGATGAAATATTACATGTTTATCAATTAAAATATTTTGTTCTCATCTGCAAGTGACAGAAAAACAAAACTATAGGAAGAAAAGTGAAGAAACTGTGTAGTTTAGATATAAAGTATTAATTCTTATGGAAAATACTATACATTGACAGGCAGATTATACACAAATAGAAACATGGTGGATTCCACAACTGTTATAATTCACACCTACTCGTTCAACATTTCTCCTGTGTCCTTATCAAGAAGTCGCAGTCGACC
Organism: Ridgeia piscesae; assembly: GCA_025642075.2. Taxonomy (NCBI): domain Eukaryota; kingdom Metazoa; phylum Annelida; class Polychaeta; order Sabellida; family Siboglinidae; genus Ridgeia; species Ridgeia piscesae. Next base: position 275,411 of record JAODUO010000372.1, read on the forward strand.
GTCCAGAGAACTGGCTAGAATGCACTGACCGTCTCTGGTGAGGTTTACACAAGTGACGGGATCTGAGACAAGAAACATAACCCAGTTAGATATTCCTCACATTGCAAGATGGGATCCAATCATTTTCACCAGATGGTTCATTGATATTGACAGATTGTTTTATACAATTTTAGATGGTAAATAATGAAAAGTATAACACTGTTAAAGTAAGTTATTGGGTCCATCAATAGTTCAATTTTTGCTTTATATTCTAGATGTCTGCTTTGTTAGGGATTACTTTTGGATGTCAAAGTCCAATATCAGACAAACTGACTAGTTTGTGGGGTCAGATGTAGTTTCTCCTGGCTTTAGACAAAGATACTTTACACTTCACTTCCAACATAGTCAGTCGGAGGGACCCAGATGAAAGTAATTTTGTCTTATAGCAGACATCGTCGATTCGCTGTTCTTAAATGATCCTTTAGTGATATTTGTTTTAACCTTTTTCCATTTTTTCTGACATAGAAAGCACCTTGGGTAACTATAATTAATTAACTACATTCATGTTTTGTTTGTTTACTACATTGCCAACCAGGAGAGCATACACAGACAGAAATGGCCTGGGAGGCAGTCTTACTTCCCACACAGTCGGTGTTCAGTTGACCCATGCGCAGGTCATATCTCCTCACTCGCCCATCTAGACAGCCAGTGATTACCTCGTGGTCAGTTGTCAGTAGAGACGTCACATTGTCTTTGGATTCCTCCAACACCTGCGTGTCATATCCTTATTTTACACACATACAAATAGAAACAATTAATATATTTGGGTAACTCCCTCAACTCAGTAATTAATTTTGATGTATTAAATACATAAGAATTAAATTTTGTTCCTCTTATCTAGCTAGTCTATTTAGTTAATTAGTTATACAACTTGCACATAGGAAACAACATCCTGCTCTCTGTCTCTCCCTCCATCTCTCTAGTCTCTCTTGTCACTCACCCACTGTATCTCTCACTCTCACCTGTATAGGCTGTTGACTGTGACTCCTTGCATCCCATGCTCTCACTCACCTGTATAGGTTGTTGACTGTGATTTCTCGCATCCCATGCTCTCACTCACCTGTATAGGTTGTTGACTGTGACTTCTCGCATCCCATGCTCTCACTCACCTGTATAGGCTGTTGACTGTGACTTCTCGCATCCCATGCTCTCACTCACCTGTATAGGTTGTTGACTGTGACTTCTCGCATCCCTTGCTCTCACTCACCTGTATAGGCTGTTGACTGTGACTTCTCGCATCCCATGCTCTCACTCACCTGTATAGGTTGTTGACTGTGACTTCTCGCATCCCATGCTCTCACTCACCTGTATAGGTTGTTGACTGTGACTTCTCGCAACCCATGCTCCCACTCACCTGTATAGGCTGTTGACTGTGACTTCTCGCATCCCATGCTCTCACAGTTGTATCGACAGAGCCAGAAAATATCACAGTTGCCTCTTCACTGAAGCACACACAGTTGACCTGAGCTGCAACAGAAGATAATGTCATCATGCACTAAAACATTATAGGTGTGCAAAATATAACAGAAGTACAACAGTGAATGATGTCACAGGGAGAGAGACACGGTGAATGATGTCACAAGGAGAGAGACACGGTGAATGATTCACAGGTAGAGAGATATGGTGAATGATATCACAGGGAGAGAGACACGGTGAATGATGTCACAGGGAGAGAGACACGGTGAATGATGTCACAAGGAGAGAGACACGGTGAATGATGTCACATAGAGAGAGACACAGTGAATGTCACACGGAGAGAGACACAATTAATGATGTCACACGGAGAGAGACACTGTTAATGATGGCACAAGGAAACTAGCTCAACTGTTCCAGGTATACCTCATTACTTTCGTTCGTAATGCAATGCAGGATGGAATGGGCATTCTTATGGGCTGTTGCCTACTTCCTACTAGAGATTGTAGAAGCCATGGAGAAGCCAGTGGTGTGCTATCTGCCTACCTGCATGTCCCCGCAGCTTCCTCAACACCTTGCCTTGTGCCACGTCCCAGTAGATGACACACTTGTCCATGCCGCCTGAGCACAAGTTGGCACTGTCAAATGATGCGTCTGCGTCAAGAACCTCATAGCCATGGCCACAGTACTCCTTGATGAGGGCGCCAGTGTAGGGGTTCCACAGCCGCACACTCTTGTTGCTGCCACAGGTCAGACAGTAGTTGCCATCAGCTGAGTAACAGATGCAACAAGTGAATATTTACAAGTTTAAAATGTAACATTGCTGCCTCTGCTTGTTAATGGTTAACAAATACGGTTCTTTTACGTCCAAATGTGTAGTGTGTTAATAATCTAAGTAATGTGTGTAGACAATTTAGAGACTATTTAATAGAAATCTTAGTTAGTATTTAATAATTTAAAGAGATTATTTTAGTTATTACATAGATATAATAGTTTATGAAGCCCAATTGCCTGGCTGATATTTAAAGCCAAACCATTGAGTTTGCCTGTCATTTGATGACAAAACAGTTCTGCAATGCTATAGGCATATAGGCTATGCCTGACATATGCATAGCCTTTCCCAAATGCATCCTATTGACACGCATATTATGCATTGTCTAAGTGCTTGCAGCCCCAACATCTCTGTCAATTGTACATGTTTGGGCTGCCATTTTGCATGTGTTCTCAATGAGATAGTTATTGATTTAGATATTTTCGAAATTCTTCTGTTGGTGAACTTGGGGGCTCCATATTTCAATCGTAACAATATTATGTCATTTACAAATATGTCGCTAGGCAGAACCTCTGAATAGTTTAAAGTTACTGAGGTTCAAAAATCCTCCGTGTGTAACACTGCACCAAGTCAAGTTGTATCTGGTCAAGTCCCCACTTATTCAAGTAGCACTCTATTTCATATTTCACATCTTTCCTACTCATGGAGCTGTGTGCAATTTAGCAACAAAATTATTACCTACGAGATGGTATATTACAAAAAGTAAGTGTCAAAGTTTATATTGGATGGCTAAGAATATGAAATACCTATATTATAAAAGTTGTTCTCTGTTTGTATGTGGACTCACATCTCTGTCAGTTTTGCATGTATCAAGGTGAAACTTCACACAGCATCTGCCTCTGCTGGTTACGTCAGTTAGATGGGGACTGAGAATGTGTGATTTCCTGATTAGGCCAGTGATCAGTTCATCATCATCATCATGCAGCCATAGTCTCCCGTGGTTGGGGGAAGCATGCTGCTTACACATCTGCCTATCTTGCGCTATCTTCTGCCAGATGATACCCTTCCAGTGGTCGTTTAGTTCATCTTTCCAACGTCTCACCGGTCTTCCTCTGGGTCTTTTCCTTTCATAGGGTTTCCAGGTGGTGATACGCAGTGTCCATCAGTTATCTCATATCCTGCTGATGTGCCCTGCCCAGGTCCACTTCCGTTTTCTGACTTATTCAATCACGTATGTGACCTTTGTCTTTTCTCTTACCCAGTGTTTGTTTTTGTCCCAGTATGTGATGTTTAGCATAATCCTTTCCATCTTTATTTGTGTGGCTGCTAGCTTGTTCTTTGCTTAGGTGGTGAGTGCCCATGTTTCCACGCCGTATGTCATTGCTGGAAGTACGCATGACTTGTAGAGTTGTCTCTTCAAGCATGTTCCAATGTTACCCTTGAAGATGTCGCGGTGCTTTGTGAACGCTGTTCATCCGGCCGTGATTCTTCTGTGAATCTCCTTGTCTTGGTTTTTGTTTCTGGTGCTGTATCTCTGTCCCAGGATTTTATAAATGACCTATGGTGTTTCAAATCAGGAGATTATTTCCCCCTTTTTCTAATTGTATTTATCGATGTCTTTTATAGGCAGTCATTATTTATCACATTTTATTTATTATTGTTGTTTTAATATTGTTACATTTGTCATATTGTGTCAATGTCTGTCATGTATTTTTTGTATCTTATCTGTATAGTTGTCTGGGACCACAATGGAAATAAGTGCTTGCACTTTTTTGTGTCATCCTAATTATATTTAATGTACTTTGTATTTATATCTTATGTTTTATATTTTATAAATCCAAAGGTAGATGTAGCTTTCAGCGATCTATTATTGTTTATTAATGCAGGTAGGGTAGAAACAATTTGGATGGGTTTGGGGTGTCTGGAAGACTAGAAAATTTGCCAGCCTTTGTTCTCTGGGCAACGTCGGGTAACTAAGTCTAAGCCTAGGCTAAGATAGCAAGTACTAAATATAATTTTTCTTCTGCCAGAAGTTCTGGCTAGAATTATAGATTACGCTAAGACTGAGGCTTAGTTTAGCTCTATGTTGTAGCTGATTATGTGACACAAGCATTCGCACTATAAATAGCAAACTAGCCGAGATGGCAACTGTCAGATACCCAGTATGAGTATCTGCTCTACCCATGAGAAAATACTTATACTGATACTGCCCACGAAATACCAGTAATCGTCATGTTATCGCCCACACATGAACTTAAGTGAAGTGTATTTTTGAGATACATTTGTGTACATTTTAGTATTTTAATCTACACAGCCATAAATTACCATTAAATCTAACGGCACGCACTGCTCCTTGCTTGCACTCAACTTTTGAAATTAGTGTATTTGCCAAATTATTGTCTGTCATCGCCAACTTTACTGATCACAAACATAGTTATTCTTTGAATATACGATAGATGGCGCCACTTTATATTTCCGGGAGATGGCGCCACTTTTTGACGCACGCTGGTCAAATTTAATCATCTTGTCAAACTACCTAACTCTAGTTGAGGTACCTGGTGTTGCCCATAGATAAAACGCCGTCATGTGTACCAGACACCTAAACTGACTCCGTAAAGTAAAAATTTAAGTAGCAATTTTTTTGTGGGATTCCCAAATATGTCTGTTATTTTGTGGTAGCAAAATCTGGGAACAATCTAGTTCTAGGGGTGTACATATAAAACCTTAGTCTTAGATAAGTGATTTGTTTACATCGTGAATACGGTGCATGAAGTACAAATTGTTGAAAAAGATGTAAAAGAAGTGCAATATACTTAAATGTTTACCCCTATAATTGCTTAACTAAGTGCATAATGGACCTGAATGAGAGTGCAATAAAACATCAAAGTGCAAAATATATATATAATGATTATGCACTATATAGTCTAAAGATCATTCAGTAAAAAACTTAGATAACAATAAACAATCTGAACATTTATTTAAGTAATTTTATTTATGTATGTTTTAGGCAAATATGGTCTAAGACTCCAACACATAACTGTTCAATAGTTTATTTGTAGGCCCCATAACACTTTTTGAACTGATGAACGTCACTAGGCCCCATAACACCTTTTGAACTGATGAACATCACTAGGCCCCTTTGCACGTTTTGAACATCACTAGGCCCCAAAACACTTTTTTAACCGATGAACATCACTACATACAACTAATCAGTGAATTATATATTGAGGGAATATTTGTAACCTGTCATATGCTTTCAAATGTGAGGGACGATATGACAGACTTCCTACATTTTATTAAGTTTGCTTCATTATTACCATGGAGCATTCATTGTTGCCATATTTTGCAATAATCAGAATGTCATCTAAAATGTATTCAGACAAATGAGAAAAACATATTTATGGTATTTTGACAATAGATATATTATAGTTTTGTGGTAAAAATGTGTGCCATTATTATGGTTGCAATCAAACAATAACCAATGTCACATGTAAACTATGGACTTTCACTGCTACATCATAGCAATTGAAGTAACTCAATCTACAAATTAATGTTATTCAAGCCTAAATAAATATGAGAAAATAGTATTTTGTTCACAACATTACAACACAGCAAATTAGTATCTTGAATATTCTTTATTGTGTTAAAAGTTGTTAAAGAGCTTCCAGACAAACTACACAGTTTCATTTTTAGTACATGTATGTAAATACATCAAGTCAAATAATCTGAGTAAGTATGCCAACATCATATCAGACCATTTCCACACTTATATGTAAATTCTTGATAAAAATAATATAAAAATACAAATCTGAATAAATATGTAGCAATTTGAAGGAAGGTCGTTCGTTTTATTGTAAAAATCATGTTAATTTAGTAAAAACTATAATTATAATGTATCATCACATTCCTATTGGGTCATGACCTTTCTCAGAATCATCTGACCTTGCAATAAGAGCGAGTTTTTTTATATAAAACTGTTTAATTGTTTTTGCTTCATTAATGCAATATGATGGTCAGAGCACTTCTTTTCTTATTATTGAACTTACAGAGTTTGATATCCAAAGACCATCGGTTGTGGTCAGAAAGTTGTTCAGAATTTGGCAGCCATCTTGAATTAAGCCAATGCTCCAAATGTTAAAGCACATTTGGCCAGTGAATATAGAGTTTATGTCGTATAAAATGATTTGACAATAAAAAAATAAAGGGACAACCTCCCTTCAAAATCCACTGTACAGAGAAATGCTATTTCTACAAGCTAGTCACATCGTATCATTTCAACACTTCTACAAGCAATCCATCTACAGATACATCCACAGGAATGTTTCTAGAGGGGACACAGTTAGCATAGCTGCAGACATCATGTCAATTGTTCCAGTGCGTTTGGGGCAAAATTCTGGAGAAGTGTAAAGTAGTTCTAGTGCAGTTCGAATGTAAAAGTAAGTCTTATGTAGCCTTCCTTCAGGATTGCTCAAAGCGCTTTACATTTTACTTCCCCGACAGACCTGTTCAATCAGACACCATCTCAACTTCTCTGGGAAGCATCCAGGTATATACTGCAAAACTGGGCCAGACCTCTGCTAGGACAGCATCTCTTCAAGGGCATTTGCCAGTGTAGAGTAGACTAAAGATTGCTTTCTATACCACAACTACAGGAATGAATTCTGCCAATGACACAATTATGTCCAACTGATGCAAAGCTGTATTTCTGATTTCAGACAGGTAGTGAAGTTTTTGGTACACATTATATGGGGGGCTGGTTCGATTTTGGTCTATGGTGCGCAGCATTTTATTAACCATAATATTAATTATCAATGTACAAACCCAGATTTCAACATACACAATATCAGCATGAGTTGAATTTAAAATCAGGACATGCCTAATGATTCCTCCCACTCACCAGCTAGTAAATAATGACCATATCCCAAATATGTAAGTGCTTAAATAGCTCCTTTCATCCGTGTTAGTGTTTGAGAATTCCAACAGCTGTTGGTGAGGTCACAGTTCATCTCGTTCGCCCTCTATGACTTGTTCTTCAATGCCCTCATCACCCTCTTTCAATTCATCTTCTGTCTCTTCAGCTCTCTCTAAAACATTCACCCATAACATGAACCATAAGTTCAGTACTTATTGTTAATAGACATGATTGTTAGTTACATTTATTTGTAATTATTTATATAAAATGTTATACATGGTGGCAATGTAACTCAACTAACTGGACATGGTGACAGTCATTTAAGTAACTGGACATGGTGGCATAGTAACCCAAATAACTGGACATAATGGTGTGTAGTAATATTAGGAGTATTAGGGATGATTTTGTCTCTCACAGCAGTTAATTGTCATGTTTAACATAACGGACCTGGATATAAATTTCTGTTTTTCTAATTTGTCTGAACTACACTTATTGCACACATCTGCAACAATTACGCATACCTTGTTATTGTGTCTTGTAAATATTTTGGTATAAATAAGATGCATTCATTTATTTGGAAATGCTTAATTGTAAACAATCACGAGTATATTTTATATGCCAATGGTTATTACAGTGCATACTGTTATTAAAAAACAAATTATGTCTACATTTATTCCTCAGATGCATATTACTACCAGTTCAGTGTCATTATACATTATGCACCCATACATTAATTACCATTGCGACATGTTCTCACCTCCCACCATTGGATTAAACATGTACATGTTCATGTTTAATTCTATTGTATCTGTATATATGTTAACAATTTGTGAATTAAACCATTACTACACTACATTGTCATATTATTACCCTTGGCATCTTCACCGAGCAGGTCATCACCAGCCTCCATCTCTTCACTGAGGTTGTCTTCTGGTGGCTCCTCCCCCTCCTGTGCATCCTCCAGGAAGGTCAGCATCTTATCAAACATTGGTCCCACTGTCTGCCATACCTGCACATACAAAGGAAAACTTTATTGTGCTGATTTATTACCACACAGATACTTAGCCAGAGACCATCTGCCAATCTACCTATCTTTATCACCAATCAAGACAGGTATTTTTATTATTATTACCAGCATTTGTAGAGCACTGTATCTCTGGGACCAGCCCATTCATAGGCATGTACACACACCACAATACAACGTACATGGAATCATACAGTTTAATAAAAAAAGATCTAAAATTCTCATATTTGACCATATCATGGTAAAATTTATATTTAAAAATAGTTATATATATATATATTTATATTATATATGTATATAAAGTAATTAAGATATATGATATTATAGAATATATTGTCATGGCTCCAAGATAAGACATTAACTTATTTTGGAACATATCTTTTGAAATGTACGTTTCGACCCATCAGTTCCAGGTGTTGGTAATGTACTGGTGTCACGTGTGTGGGCTCAGGTTTTTGCGTGACACCAGTATATGACCAAGACTTGCAAGTTTATTTCTTACAACTTAATAATTCATTAACCTTTTAAAATAACTAAACCAACTTTAGTTATCTTTAACTGGGGTTAAAACCCTGTTTGCTAAACATAGTTATAACTAGATTTGTTTTACTTTTACGTAGGTAGCTGAAACAAACATTCTGCTTTCTAATCTGTTGTTAGCTTTTTAAACTTAATTTCAGGTGGTATCAATCTTCTTCAATTCACCAGTTGATGAAACTTGTCCAAGTGATTTTGTAACAGTCTGGTTTTCTTTTTCCTTGCTTGTCTTTCGTTACGCCGACTGTTCTTAACTCCTAGCAGTGTTTGAAATTTAGAAAATTCATTTGAGAGACTTGTAATGTTTTGTTAACAATGATGAACTGACTACACTGTTGATGTGTGATTGTGTGTAATGTTCCAAGCTCTCTGTTGTCACATACCTCACTTGGTGTCTCTTTCACCTCAGTGTGGCTCAGCAAGCCATCCGAATTAGTGTCCAATTTTGCAAATATCTACCAACAAATTTGAGAGAAGCAAATGCTAGGTATACATATAAGATGGTGTTTTAAGAAGGGGTATAACATAATTAAAAAACAATTGCTTTTTAAATAAAGAACATACAACGGCAGGTTTATGCCACACTGTTATAATATGTACTTTATGCTAATTAAATAATAAAAATAAGATAACTTCTATTGCACCTAAATCATTGGAAACCAAGCTCAGAGATGCATTGATACAATAGGGTTAATTGATCGCAGAGTCAATAAACAGTTCCAGCTGTCAACAGTTTGACTGATATGCCAGGAAGCTATCCAGGATAGGCAAGAATTTAGCATTATTTTCAACTGATCTAACACTTGAAGGAAGCACATTCCAAAGAGTAGGTGCAGCTGCAGACAAATGGGCCAACTGGACCTGAACTCATTTAGACTATATAGTGAGTTTGTAATTATGAATGAAATGTGTTTTGGTGAATCATAGGCTAAGTCACTGCCTCGTCTATTCACTGTAACCACCTAATTGGCATTTTCTCTGGTTATTCATATGACATGACCAGAAACACAATTTTGTTGTTGTAAAAACAGCAGATAATATAATTAAAGTGTATGATGTTTCACTGTACAGTTGTCTAGAATATTAATTGTTGATCTTTGTCAATTGTAACCTACTGATGACAATAGATCTTTAACCAATAGACACAAGTCACATCATTTTAAAGATAATTAAATTAACATCAAAATAAACACAACTTGCATATAAAATTGGTAGTTTAAATGACAATAATTATAGCTTAAAACATGCAGGCAGCAATTGTTCAGTTTAACACATTCTCCTGTGTTATTAATACCCCTATCACTGCTAGGGGAGCCAAGCAGTCTCCTCAAACCACAGATCACAAGGACAGAGTTCATGACCTGAGATCTGCTAAAAGCCCTGGGTGAAACCGCAACATTTTAATATTTTGCTTTTTAGGGAGGTCCTAAAGAACAACACAGCTTTTTGAAATATTGAGCCCTCCAAATCCAGCACCACAGGCAAATTTTGAAGAAAAAAATCTAAATCAACAAACCATCCAAGTGGGCCCACTAGATCAACAAAAAACAAACAAACAAACAAACAAACAAACAATCAATCAATCAATCAATCAATCAATCAATCAATCAATCAATCAAACAAAAAAACAAACAAACAAACACTGAGAGAAGTATAACATTCAGTCACGCATGTGATGGTGCATTATTCTTTATTTATACAATAAAGTTCCATTAACTAATATTTGAAAGAATATTGTTGTTTTAGATCAATAAAATTATGTTAAAACTGTCTGCAAACATAACACTGTACCTCCAAAAGCTTCTCTTTTGCTGGCAGAACATTAATTGATTCCATGTCCTACAAAAGATAAATACAAGTTGACTATCCTGGTATACATCTATTAATACCTCTCAGAACTATTTCACCAATTCCTGTCTTGAGTGGATTAAACTCCCTGGTATAGGACAAGATTAGTAACAATTCCCAAGTAGTTTGTAATGTTTTGTAATGCAATGTCAATGTCCGCTCTTCAAGGAGCCAACAACTGTTGGACTGACAATATATGTCAGCCTCCATAAGGACTCACCAGGAGTTGTGTATGGTTTGATTACAATAATGATGCTCTTTCTGAAGTGCCAATCTACAGCACATTAAAAATATTACTGTATTATAATATATATTACAATAATTAAAACAATGTGTACCCCTGTTAGAAGTTCCATCAGTTTCTTTGGACTGATGTCTTCTCTGTGCTTGGTGAGACTCATCATGTGATCTCTGTAACAGAGTCAACAGGTTCATCCAGTAATCCCTGAAAAGGGATACAATACCATTTGTAGTGTTTTATGCAGGTGTACTTGATAGTCTGATGACAACACTTAATCGCAATATGAATGGTATGGATCAATTTACCAACACAACAGTATGATAGATATTTACATAGGACTTCAAAATGAAGGAAATGGCATCTTGGGTGGTCTCACTTGATGGCTTCTGGGTCTTCATTCAGTCTGTCGAATCCTGCAAAGTGGAGACCTTCAAACGTCATCTCTGACTTTGGTGCAGACGGACATTTGTCCACATCAACATCTTTATTCTTGAAGTGGTCAAACCACAGGTTGACAGCAATGTTGCGGCCAAATGACCGCACATGGTGGATCCTGCAACCACAAGGTTGCTTCAATTCACATCCCTTTAATTTTGATAGTAGCATCTGAACAATAGACGTGAACAAACAAAGCAAACATATCTAGACATAGCATCGACATGTTGGGAAACTAAACACTACCAAGGCTACACATCCAGATAAAAGGCTAGATAAAATAACTATTTTGGTAGATAAATTGATGTTTTGTTAGATTGTTAGATATCACAGATATTTTGTTAATACACTCTGTTACTGATGTGTGTTCTCCTAGTAGTATTGTACTGAACACTGTTACTGGTGTGTGTTCTGTGCCCAAGGGGGCTATGGGATGCTGCCCAGTGCCCACAACCATCCCAGGGGGAGTAAGGTCAATGCAGAAGCCTGCACATTTCACTTGGACCCCATGGCTGGCCCAGTCATGGAATGAGTGATGATGATTATTTCTAAATCAGTAAATATATAATTTGCATAAATCCTGTTAAAGAGGTTCTCAGCATGAAGTCTGCCTCCTCTATATAGTATATATTAGTATCTAGTCAATGATAAATAAACAAAGACTGAAAAAGGATGAAGAAAAACGACAACTCACCATTTGTACGGAAGGAAAAGGCAATCCCCGGCACTCACATTGACAACGTAGTATTCCACATCAGCCAGGCCAGGGTACTGGGTATAGTCGACACTGCCACAAATTACACACCATTAGTGTAGGTTGTGAGTTATGACAACACTTTACATATCGGCTCGCCTTTACCAACTTGGAAAATCCATTTCCTTATAAATTGTGTCTATGAACCATAAGTCGTTTTTTTGCCATCCAGACTGGTTGTCAACTACATTTGAAATATTGTGAACCAACAGTACATCTGAACCACCAGTGTACAAACTGAGCTGGCGTCTAGTGATTTTTGAGACGGTATGGAATGAGGGTAGGTGATAGCGAGGGATGGCTGGTACGGGGATATTTGGGGTTAATTGGGTACATGGGAATTAGTATGGGTGGTGAGCTGATGATGGTAGCTGGTGCGGGTGTGAGTTGGTAAGGATGGGAGTTTATACTGGTGGGAGTTTGTGTGGCTGTGAGTTGACATGGCTGTGAGTTGGCATGGGTGTGAGTTGGTGTAGACGGGAGGGGTTAATGCTCCTCCCACTCACTTGTCCACATCCACGTCACTGTAGGCTCCCTCGGGGTGGTCAATGTCCACCTGAAATATCACATGTCAGAATACTCTTACAAGACACAGCAGACTCTCAACCAGCAAAGTAATTGTGACATTTGTACTGAAATAAATAAAGTTAAATATGGAAACTGCCATCATCTGTGTTGCATAGGTGAAAGGGTGCTTGGTGGCCCAGTCCAACATTTTAGGTAAGCCCCAATAAATATTTTTTTGTGGGCCATTTGAAGAGCCATGGTACGTTTTTGTGACCCTCAATGAGGTGCACTGTGATGGTGTCCGTGGGCATCAAGGCGGGTGTTGTCAGACCTTGGAGGGTGCATGAGAGGGCTGTGGAGCAGCAAGGTGGGGTTGTGGGAAATCTCTATGGGTGTGCAATTGGAGAGTTTCAGAGAGCTTCAAGGAGGGTTTTTAGCAAGTCAACTTCAGGTTTCTGGAGTCTAACACGAGTCTCATGGGGTTGCAACTGGATGTGTTCGGAGGGTGTCAGACCCCTATATTCACCTTGTGACATCAGTGTGTTGTGAATGGTGGGGACTACACTGGGATCAGGGAGGTCAAAGGTCAGTGAATTTATGTATACATCATTTGGAGCTGATACATTCCTAACTGCTGAGGTATATGTGACCTGTTGTAACGAAATGAGTCACATGTCAAAAAAAGTGAGTTAGGAAAAGAATATGTATTAAGCTTTCCAACGGTGCAAAAATTATGGAGCTAACTCATGCACAGCCAAAGTTATTCGACACTGAAAATGCCCGGGGTAGAAAGCTTCAAACTGAGAAAATCGCATTTGAAGTTCGCGGTCACACAAGTACATGATCGAGTGTGTTGTCATTCCTAATTCAGTTATTTTGCTTCTATTTCACCTTTTGATGTATTCTAAACCCCCTCCCAAGTCACGCTTATTCTCGAAGATATGTCTTGCAAGTTGTTTATTATGGTTATCGTACCATAATCCGAGTATTTTGTAGTGTTTCGTTGCGGCGATCCGATCGATTCTACTTGTTTATGGCTAGCGAGTGCGCACTGTGCATGCGTTCGCAGCTTTAAGCCAATCGGGGGACCGCTATCAGCTGTGTCTGATAACTGCTGATGTTTCTTTACAGATAGGTCTCTCAGTTAAACGTTCCTATTGGCTAAAATTGATGTCATTGGGGATTTCCTCTAGCAGATTCAGACAGTGGACATGCTGGGCTTTCCCGTAGTACCAAATATGTCCGCCATGCGGCAAGGGAAATCCCGAAGAATGCGACTCGAACAAGTGCAGGTTTTGTTTTACGAAATTCATGCGTGAAATGTTACGTAGCCTTTCTAAAAAGGTAGTAAAATGTACTAAATAGTAATATAAATGGCAAATATGCATTGACAGTTGATAGAAAAGACATTAAAGTGTGCTTTGGTGACGAAAAGTCAAAATCGTTAAATGTTTATACAGTGTTTTCTCGAAATCAAGTTTGCTGACATGTGACTCATTACGTTAGAACAGGTCACATATAGTTACCTGTGCGCCATATATCTCCGGGTCAATAATGACATATGTCTTCATTCCGACATATTGACAGTTGATGTTATCTGCAGCATCTGTGTGTACGACAGACCGCGTCCCTCCACTGCTAATCCACATCACCTGCATAACACACACCACCTGCATAACACATCACATCCATAACACATCACCTACATAAAACACGCCACCTGCATAGCACACCACCTGCATAACACACCACCTGCATAGAACACAGCACCTGCATAACACAGCACCTGCATAACACACACACCACCTGTATAACACAACACCTGCATAACACACACCACCTGTATAACACACACCACCTTTATAACACACACCACCTATATAACACACACCACCTGTATAACATACACCACCTGTATAACATACACCACCTGCATAACACACACCACCTGTCTAACACACACCACCTGTATAACACACACCACGTGCATAACACACACCACCTGTATAACACACACCACATGTATAACACACACCACCTGTATAACACACAACCTGTATAACACACACAACCTGCATAACACACACCACCTGCATAACACACACCACCTGCATAACATACACCACCTGTATAACACACCACCTGCATAACACACACCACCTGTACAACATACACCACCTGTATAACACACACCACCTGCATAACACACACCACCTGTATAACACACACAACCTGTATAACACACACAACCTGTATAACACACACCACATGCATAACACACACAACCTGAATAACATACACCACCTGTATAACACACACCACCTGCATAACACACACAACCTGAATAACATACACCACCTGTATAACACACCACCTGCATAACACACACCACCTGTATAACACACGCCACCTGTATAACACACACCACCTGCATAACACACACCACCTGCATAACAAACATTACCCGCACACCACACACATATCACAAACATACATCAGCACATGTAAAACACACACACAACCCAAATTATTCAACATTTACGGCAATTTGTATTCTAAAAAGTAAAAACTCATAAACTGATTATTAGTAGTTACTTGCCTATATACATTAAATACGGTAGCAATTAGTGAATTATAAAGAATTAAAAGTAAATTGACATGTTACACATGTAAATATATATATATATATATATATATATATATATATAATGTATATACATATATATATATATATGTATATATATACAGTATATGTATATATATATATATATATATATATATATGTATTATTATAGTTATATATTTATATATTTTATTAATATATATATATATATATATATATATATATATATATATATATATATATATATATATATATATAATTTATAGTTGATGGAGAGACGAATGAGTTCAATGAGATGAGTACTAGAAGGGTACCATCTGGCAGAGGATTGCACAAGATAGGCAGATGTGGAAGCACTACTTCTTCTACGCCTTTACCGTAGCATAATTGAGCCTCTCTTAACCTACTGCAGCATTTGTTACTACCCTGCTCTTTCTGTGAAAACCGTAACAGGCTTCTGAATCTCACATGTTTCTGCCAAGATCATTGGTTTACCACACCAAAGCTCACCGAAATAATCGACCATGCAATTTTTAAGAAAGCTCGTGCTGTCGCTACTGAGTCTGATCACCCGCTCTCTACGTTCTTCAATGTACTTCCGTCTCAAAGGAGATACCGTTGTATAAAATGTAAAACATCTCGCTATAGCAGGAGTTTTGTGCCGGTGGCCATTAGAATGTTGAATGCTAAATGAGTCGTATTGATGTCACCCGGTTGAATTGTTCTTGTAGTGGATACATCTGGAAATTCATTTGCATTTTGTTGAGACCATCCCATATATTTTAGATGTGATCATGAGTTGTAAAATGCATATCCTTTTTAAGGACAATAAAGTAAAGTGAAAGTGAAAGTGAAAGCAGCATGCTGAGGCCACCGCCCAACCACAGGACACCATAGCTGCACAATGATGATGATGACGATAATTATAACTGCTATATTGTGAACAAGTGAAAACAACAAAACACTAAGACTAACTTACATTCTGCACGAGATTGTTTTCATATAGCTCGTCACACTGCAGGGGCCTAGGAAGCGGAACATCCTGTCTGGAAAGTCACAGAGAACATCAGTCATATGGGTGCACTATGATTCCATGGTCATCGACATATTTCACTTATAGGTAATGGCAAAGAACCCTGCTAATCCAGACTGTATGAAATAGCTATTTGCTCTATAGCTATTTCCTGTTATATACCTCATAAGTATAGGTACTTTTTATTTTGGTTATAGCTACTCATAAAGTTTAACAGTTTAACTAATTTTGTTATAACAAATTGTTATTGATCTAGTTGAGATCACCTGTCTCATGCTATGAGACAGCTTAATGTGTAGACAGCAGGGATCAGGGCTTTATGCAGGATAAAATGATTACCAGTCACACATGTTTTGGTGGACACATGAATGTTAACAGTTTAGCCAGTTTACAAACTTTTAAATCTGTCTGATGACCTGAAATGAACTACAAACACACACACACACACACACACACACACACACACACACACACACACACACACACACACACACACACACACACACACACACACACTGTAGAGACCCATCCAAGGGTAAAAACGAATATGGACGGGTAGAAATATGGGTGGACAGGTGGTGGATGGGTAAAAAAATGAAGGAGCAAAATAAGTCTTCTAAAACCATAGCATTATATATATATATATATATATATATATATATATATATATATATATATATACAGCTATGTAATATTATTGTTATCATTTGTTTAAATTACTTTCAGGACAGTCTGGGCAACATATTTCTAATGGATCTAAATCATCTAATATATAAGTATCAATATCAACAACGTGCTCAAAAATATTCACTGATTTATTTCAAGCCCCTGAAGAAATGGTCATATCCAAGCTCCATTGGTCTTCCATTTTGCAGTCCTGCTCCCAGTGCCAGTGATGGCTGTAAAAATGCCAACAGCAGTACACATTTAGTTTCCTCAAATGTTACCCTTTTTAGCCCTCCAAACTGAGTCCAAAGCAATGCTATTTGCTTGGGTAGTGGAATCGGCCTGTTTTAGGCATATCTGTGAGTTTGATCACTCAATGGCAATGTAATGACTGATACTAATATGTATCATGACTGTGGCGCACCCCGAGCGACAACATTACAATATCACTGTAACTTAAATATATGCAGCATGTTTGTTGTCAAGCAAGATAAGGACTAATTTTTGTCAGATGATCACGCTATATTGGTATGCGGTATATGGGCACACGCTGCAGGGAAAGGTGTCGTTTTTCTTCTATGGGTGCAGGATTCCTGTCAGGCTGCACACTGAGGCAATCCCAGAGGCAGTGTAACTTCAGTATAGCTGCTGCTGGACATTTGTTAAAACTGTAGTAATCATGAGACATCTGTGAAACTTTCAAAGTTTCATAACCTTTTGATAAACAGTTGCACATTTTATTCCCGCTTGTATTTTGATTTAATCAAATTTTATTAATGGGTACTGTTCTGTCACCGTAAGTAATATATGGATGAAGGGCCTAATTAAGTTTTCAAGAACATTTTTAAGTGGGCCCCACGAATTGCGTTTTGGGTGGCTTTATCAGATGGGTAAGAGCTACCTTTAGGTAGACATTTTATTCGCCAGGTTTAGCGGGTACACCAGGCCAATGAATGCGGCTTCAGGAAGCTGGCCATCATCAAAGGTACATTTCACTCTATTTCATACACTGTGTCTGTAGTGCACGCTATCCATATATCATTATATGCACACGCTTATGGATCTTTATAGCTGGACAGATGTGTGCACTACCCACTGTCCTGTATAGTGATTACCACAGTATCTATAGTACAAGAAGTAGCTGTATCGACTATGGGTCGGGAGGGTTAGCATGCACTTTGTAAGCTTTGTAAGTATATATATATATATATTTTTTTTTTTTAAATTAAAAAAAAAAAAATATTTAAAAGCTACGCACGGTAGTGTGATTCTACTTAAGCAGACCTGGTGTTTCAGTCCATATCTGTAGTCTGTACATACCGTAGATAAGGTGGCACTGCATTGACCATGTAGTATCCCGATTGATTGTAAGTTCGGATAAATTCTTTGAAACCCAATGTTTCCATACGTTGTTGTCTACTCTCCTTCTTCTGCGTTTCCACCATGATCGAGTCGACATGATTACCGATCTCCAAATTGAGGAAGTACTCGTCGGTTCGCCAAAGTCTGGCTGCTTTCGATGCGGTAACGGCACCCCGCATAGCCACCGGCTTCATCGGCAGAACATACTGCTCCATGAAAGTGCGTGTGTCGGGCCATCCCTCGATCTCGGCCACTGCCAAAGTGGGTAGCCCCTCACCGAATTTTCCTCCGGAAACGAAGTCGACGGACACCACGCAAACTATGGTTGGCAATACCAACAATAAGACGCAAGAGGCCATGATTGTAAACAGTGACACGTCTCACTATCTGCCGGTAACAGAGCGGTAACAGACGGTAGCGCCAACATTGGCGAACGTTCTTTGACTCACGTCTCACGCTGTCACTGGGAATTTCCCTGACGGGTCGCCCGTCGCGATCACATGGGAAAGATATTTTTGTCACACGTAGGTCGTAGCCACCAACTGGCAACTGAGAGTGTCAGCGGAATTAAACTCACTCTACCCCGACAGGCGGCACCACTCTCAACCTCCATAGTTGACGGAGCGCAAGCACTGAAAAGGTCGAGACATTGGAAGCTACAAAACACACGAGAACAAACAAGGTGGACCAGAGATGCTGGGTGAATTTCAAGTTAACATTGCTTTTTAGAGAGGAATAAATTAGTAATTTTCCATCTTGTTGACGCAGGAAGAGATTAGCGCGAACGAGGAACACGCGATCCATGTTTGTAGCGTACCTCGTCAAGAAGAATACATACATGCATGCATGTATGTATACACACATACATACAACCATACACACACACACACACACACACACACACACACACACACACACACACACACACACACACACACACACACACACACACACACACACACACACACACACACACACACACACACACACACACACACACACACACACACACACACACACACACACACACACACACACACACACACACACGTAGACGGGGGATTTATCGTTGAAGAAGAACACGTGTAAATGATTGTACCATTTATTGTGGTGTGTTCGAAATAATACGAAACAAGAACGCGAAAAAAAACTAAACCTAAACAAACAAAAAAACCTGTAAACATAAAAAATGTCATTACTACATGTGTTACAATGGTGACATAAGGTCATTCAGGAATAGCAGGAAACAATATTCATTGCATAATATTGATATAGTTAAATTGCCTGTAGATCGTCTCAGATACCAAATAGCAGGTTAGCTCCTGTGATATTTGTAAATAGACATCAATTCTGCAAAACTCCTTGATGGACTTATCATCAATAAACACAAATGTATATTAATGTAAACACAGCTCTCCCATGTTTAGAAATGAATGCATCCTAAGTAACATCAATACAGTAATAAATCCAATTAATTATGTCGTACATATATCGGAAGTAAATACTCGGTTAATAATGCATCTACAATTAAATGTATATGTTACTACATTATATCCTTCCATGCATAAGGTATAATCAATACTTATGAATGACAATTAATACTAACACAAGCAATATGTATGGTCTTAAAATTAATTCCATAACATGACAAAGCAGGTAATTGTTCCTAACCAATTAGATATACATTATGACATCCATGGATGCAATCGTGTGTGCTCACCCCAACTAGGAAATGCAGAAACTACTGCAGCTGAGCACCGACTATACAAGTACACAGTCTATCCGTAGCTATGCTACATGTTTTTGCTGTCTGTAAACAAGTAAACAACAGTCCTACTGCCAAGCATGGTACCAATGATAACAAGTCAATCATTAACCGATTTACAACCAATTATCAGCTGTAAACTAATAACTAATATTGAATAACTAGATATCTTATGTCTGCTAACATAATTAATCTATAAACAATAATTAATGCGATAAGATAGCACTCTGTTAACACTCTGTACATTAATACAAGCTCTGCAGATGACACATCTACTAAGTGTCACATACACTGTGGCTTGTGTAGCCTCGCACAAACAAGTGTAACTAGTTAGAACAAATTAGTGATTAAAACAATACTTATTGAACATAAACTCATGCATATCTAGCCTAATCAAATACAATACAATGTTCATAGCCTCTCTCTCTCTCTCTCTCTCTCTCTCTCTCTCTCTCTCTTCTTCTCTCTCTCTCTCTCTCTCTCTCTCTGTCTGTCTGTCTGTCTGTCTGTCTGTCTGTCTGTCTGTCTGTCTGTCTGTCTGTCTGTCTGTCTGTCTGTCTGTCTGTCTGTCTGTCTGTCTGTCTGTCTGTCTGTCTGTCTGTCTGTCTGTCTGTCTGTCTGTCTCTCTCTCTCTCTCATTAGACTAGCCAGCTATCATGTTCAATCCAGTGGGCAATCGGTCCAAAGTCCACTGACCATCAACGGGATATTAATAACTATACCCCACGATGCAGGGTCTGTCCGTTAAATTGACCTCCTACACAACACCCATCAACCCAGACTATTGTCTGCCAACATCTCAGTGGGGAACATTTCAACCCAGCATCTCCTATTGAGTATTAAGACTCAATGTAGTTAACAGATAATCTAGTAGCCATATAATGGTGTAACGATTTGTTTCTCACAACATAATTCAACTTGTTCTAAAACACAACATCTGTATACCAGTGCTGAGGAAATTCTGCATCCACTGTCAACAATTCAAGTAACAGTTTTTACCACAGTTAAATGTCAATTTGCCTATAAGTAATAGTGAATAAATGCATAAAAACAGCTGTAAGCGTCTCCTGGATCAATCCACCTACCTTTCATGTTTCGTTTCTTTCATTAAGCTCCCTCCCTCCCTCCCTCTAATCAAAGATAGCTGCCATTTTCACATTTGCATTTAAGCTAGCAGAATTTCAGCAGCAACTGATGTTGCTGCTGACATTTTGTTGGCGTAATGAAAATTTGAAAATGGCAGCTGTCTTGGCTTTCAATTTGACCAAATTATATATACATATATATATATATATATATATATATATATGTATTTTTACATTTTGAATCGTTGCTAAACAATGTAACCACAGATGCAAATATGCAAAATGTGAAAGAGCGTGTACAAAACACAGAATATTTGTATTATGAAAATAACTTACTCATAACTCCTTGTATGGTTCAAAATGCTATCGATAAGTTGAAATCTGGAAAAGCATGTGGCAACGATGGTCTATCTGCCGAACACTTTATTCATTCAGATAGGCGCATAACTATATTGTTGTCCATTTTCTATAATAGAGTGATTTCTCATGGTCATCTACCTGATGACTTTATGAAAACTATTATAATTCCATTGATAAAAAATAAGTCTGGAGACACGAGCAACGTAAATAACTACACACCAATTGCGCTTGTCACCGTTGCCTCAAAAATATTAGAAATTATATTGCTGGAACTGTTGACCCCATATCTTAATAAAACCGACAATCAATTTGGATTTAAGAAGGGACACTCTACTGATCACTGTATATTTGCTTTAAAAAATGTTATTCAGTACTATAAAAGTAATAATAGCCTGGTGTATTCATGCTTTCTGGACGCTTCAAAAGCATTTGACAGAGTCAATCACTGGACGCTTTTTAGAAAATTGCTTAATCGAGATGTGCCTGTTGTACTTATCCGTATCCTGTTGTACTGGTACAGAACCCAAACATTCTGTGTCAAATGGGGTTCTACAACATCAGACTTTTTAAATGTTTCTAATGGTGTTCGACAAGGTGGGATTTTGTCCCCATATTTATTTATCGTATACATTGATGAACTGAGCAATATGCTAAACAGTGCTGGTATAGGTTGCCACATACACAACTACTGCACTAATCACGTGTTCTATGCTGATGACATATGTGTTATTGCTCCTAGTCCTAGGGCTTCAGGGTTTGCTGAACATATGTGCAAAGTTTGGGCTTGTAAATGATGTTGAATATAACCCTATCAAGTCGTTGTGTATGATCTTCAAACCACGTGGTTTTAACCTGAAATGTTCAGATATATATATATATGAACGTAAACAAGCTTGCATATGTCAAAGAAGCAAAATATTTAGGTGTGATAATATGCAATGACCTGAAAGATGACGGAGATATTTTGAGACATCTTCGTAATTTTTATGCTAGGTCTAATAGCATTATCAGAAAATTTCACCACTGTTCCGTGGGTGTTAAACTACGTCTCTTTCATGCATATTGCTGTACAACTTATTGTTGCCAATTATGGGTTAACTTCAATAAGGGCTCTTATTTAAAAGCTAAAGTTGCCTACAACAATATGCATAGACGGATTTTGGGATATAACCGACGGGACAGCGCCAGTAGCATGTTTGCTAATAATGCTATTGATACATTTGACGCCCAATTGCGTAAGAACATTTATGGTTTAATAAAAACACATTTTTAACATAAATAATGACTTGATTAGGGTTATGTACAATTGCTTTGAAATAGTAAATGGCCCAATGTGGATTAGCTGGGCCAATTTGTTGTACACAGTAAATATGTAAGATAGTTATCATGTCTCGCATATAACTTTATTATTTATTTATTATTATATATATATTTTTAATTCAGCAAGTTGTTTATATAACTTACTTTTCAAACCGTGTTTATTTACATGAATTAATTGCATATTTATTATACAATCACATCCTGTATATTGCTCATTATTTTATCAGTTTTTCTACAATTTTACATTTATCTAACTTATAACCTTATTTATTTCTTATCTTAGTTATTTTTTATCTATTCATTTTTTAAACATATTTTATATTTTATAGGCTACTTAGATGTGCTAATGAATGTACCAATTGTATATGGGTTTTTACCTGAAATAAATGTATTCGTATTCGTATATATATATATATATATATATATATATATATATATATATATAAATATATATATATATATATATATATAATGTGTTTGTCTGCATCACACCAAAAAAGAAAATTTTATTAATTAATAACGCGTCATATTTACCTACGCTCAGTTTTAAATACATTTTTTATTTATGCAAACTAAATATTACATCAACGAAAATATTGACCAACGTTCGACAGATATTTGGGGTTTTCTTACTGTATAACTCAAATTAGTGCTATTTTATCCAGATCCGACTACGTATTGCCTTGCATTTTAACATAGATATAAATATAGATATCTTGATATCATTGTTCATACATACCTATGGAAATGAAGGCTTGCCGTCCCATCGCCTTTCCCGGAATTCTGCTTGATCAATTAATGACAATTGACAATGACCATAACAATAACCGACGATTAATGATGAAATGCAAAATAATGACCGTTTCCGGAAAGCTTGGTAGCGGCCTTAATTGAACTGCTGTCAATAAAGGACGTGTCGTCACTTATAGGTGATTGCCAAATCAGTTGAAATCACATGCTAGCTTCAATTTACGTGGGACGTTGTGGCAATACAAGGAAAAGGACATTGGCCACTTATATAGAACATCTGGTGGGAAATTCTATATCATTTATTATAATATTTCAGTCTGCATAAAAGGAATCTCTTCATAATTAAACTACAGAAGTGATCTGGTTGGTTCTCGGGTTCTTGTCTAGTGGCGGATTAAAACACTCGTGGGCCCTCCCTATACAATACCTTACAATACCTTGGACCCTTAGTAAGCTATTCAAGCTAACATTTCACTATTTACACAGACATATTGAATATAAACAGAATACATGTGAAACTGTGAATACATCCTCCCTTTGCTTCACGAAAACAATCGCAACCAATCCTTAACAGTAATTCTTGCCATAATAAGTAGCTGACATGAAGACACAAACACCAAAATTACCTCTGTCTGCTCACCTCACTGGTTCATTGAAGTACCATTGGAACTTCTCATGTAACTATCATTGGTCAAACTGATGTGTATTTAAGTTGAATCCGGACCCACCTAGATTTCGCCGCTGTAGCTATTATTTTTCATATTTGTTTTTCATAATAATATTATACATATGCAAGGTATTACATTGAATTTTGGAACTAACGCACTCAAATGTTAATTTTACACAAACATAATATATAGCTATAACGGCGAAATCGAGGCGGATATTCTACAAACGTGCTAAACCGTGCCTTCCTAGCTGGGTGTCAGAAACAGTCGGTCTACACAAATTATGTTCTGGTAGTTTCCTGAGTGTTTATGATGCATTTTGCATACTCCATCTCTCACATTACTTAATATAATATTCGATGTGTTTTGTTTTTGTCACAACACTTATATTCTAACAACACACACACATACACACACACGTATGCACGCACGTACGCACACACGCACACATATATTTATTATACAAAACATTTATTATGCGAAACATCTAGTCAGATTCACAACGTTCACATGGAAGTGAATGTGATCAGGTATTCCAAACCTATACCCTGAAGGGTAAACGTGCTATAGGCTATTTTTCGGGATTCAGTCATTGGCTTTCTGAAGACTGATGACGTGCACCAGATGCACCAGACTCACAGCGCAGTCGTCCAGGACATGGGCAACCCCAGGACATGTGCAACCCCAGGACATGTGCAACCCCAGGACATGTGCAACCCCAGGACATGGGCAACAAACATTATCGCCATAACCATCACCATCATCCTCACCATCACAATGACCCTCACCCCCACGCTCACCATCACCATCACTATCACCCTCACTATCACCATCACCCTCACTATCACCATCACCCTCACCATCACTATCACCCTCACTATCACCATCACTATCACCCTCACTATCACCCTCACCATCACTATCACCCTCACTATCACCATCACCCTCACCATCACTATCACCCTCACTATCACCCTCACTATCACCATCACCATCACCCTCACTATCACCCTCACTATCACTATCACCATCACCATCACCCTCACTATCACCATCACCATCACCCTCATTATCACCATCACTATCACCCTCACTATCACCCTCACTATCACCATCACTATCACCCTCACTATTACCATCACTATCACCATCACTATCACCCTCACTATCACCCTCACTATCACCCTCACTATCACCATCACTATCCCCATCACTATCACCCTCCCCATCACCATCACTATCACCCTCACCAGCACCATCACTATCACCCTCACTATCACTGTCACCCTCACTATCACCATCACTATCACCCTCACTATCACCCTCACTATCACCCTCACTATCACCATCACTATCACCCTCACTATCACTATCACCCTCACTATCACCCTCACTATCACCATCACTATCACCATCACTATCACCATCACTATCACCAGCACCATCACTATCACCCTCACCATCACTATCACCCTCACTATCACCATCACCCTCACTATCACCCTCACTATCACCATCACCATCACTATCACCCTCACTATCACCCTCACTATCACCATCACCCTCACTATCACCCTCACTATCACCCTCTTCACTATCACCATCACCATCACTATCACCCTCACTATCACCATCACTATCACCATCACTATCACCCTCACTATCACCATCACTATCACCCTCACTATCACCATCACCCTCACTATCACCCTCACTATCACCCTCACTATCACCATCACTATCACCCTCACTATCACCCTCACTATCACCCTCACTATCACCCTCCCCATCACCCTCACTATCACCATCACTATCACCCTCACCAGCACCAGAATCAGCACCAACACCAGCACCATCATCCTCACCATCACAATGACCCTGACCCTGACCCTGACCCTCATCCCCACCATCACCAGCACCAGCAACATCACAATAACAATCACCAGCACCACCACCCTCACCCTCACTATCACCCTCATCATCACCGTCACCAGCAACAGCAACAGCAACATCACAATCACCGGCACCATCACCATCACCATCACCATCACCATCACCATCACCAGCACCAGCACCATCACCATCACCATCACCACCACCATCACCTTCACCAGCACCTTCACCATCACCATCACCATCACAAGCGGTGGAACTATAAGGGTAGGTGAAACCTTACGGGAAATGAAGAAATGAAAGTGGGACTGTGGCAATAACCAGTGCAGTATACCGGGAGAAGTGAGGGAGGCTGGGAAGTAAGTAAGGAACGGCGGGATGCAGGAGGTTTGGCATACGGAAGGCGAAATTGACAACTGATGTTATTATATATAACGATCGGCACTGAGTAGGCATGTGGATGCAGAAATAGGTGGGCGGTGCATTGAACGCAACCTTCCCTCGCCTAGCACGCCGAAGTGGCCATAGCTGTTGGTCAAGATGTCATGTAGATTTGCCTGACACATCACTTGATGGATCACTACTGTGCTACGTACAAGCACATCATCATTACTTCAATATTTGTATTCGTGAAGCAGTCTCGCCATGTGGGTGTTACAACGACGAAAGCCAATAATTGTAAACACTGTGCGAGTGCGAGTGCGAGTGCGAGTGCGAGTGCGAGTGCGAGTGCGAGTGCGAGTGCGAGTGCGAGTGCGAGTGCGAGTGCGAGTGCGAGTGCGAGTGCGAGTGCGAGTGCGAGTGCGAGTGCGAGTGCGAGTCGAGTGCGAGTGCGAGTGCGAGTGCGAGTGCGAGTGCGAGCGCGAGCGCGTGCGCGTGAGCGTGAGCGTGCGCGTGAGCGTGCGCGTGCGCGTGCGCGTGTGTGCGTGCGTGCGTGCGTGTGTGTGTGTGTGTGTGTGTGTGTGTGTGTGTGTGTGTGTGTGTGAGTGTGTGTGTGAGTGTGTGTGTGTGTGTGTGTGTGTGTGTGATTGTGTGCGTACATAAAAAAATAAAGCATAAAATGTGTTATTAACATAATGTACAAGATGATGGGAATCAGAATATCTATTTATTAATTGGTTTTATACAGAGATAAATACTATTCTAGTCGAATATAATATTGGATTAAATTCACACATGGAGGCTTGGGAGGAAGAAGTGTGATTATTGTACGATTAACTGCTGTTTTGTAAATAACATACTGTGGTTTATCTTTTGTTACAGCCAGTCGCATAGTTGGCTATTAACGACCGATCCCACCATAGGACATTGTTTCAGATAAATTATTGCTATTGATTGATATTCGCTGAATAGATTTATAACATGTCAGAAATCTTCGACACAAAAAACGGTCACCAACTTGATAAAGCTAACAAATGAACAACAATTCAAAAAATAAACTTGCAGATCAATGCGGGAGTCAGCGGATTACGGCAAATGTGGATATAACTTTCTCCACGTGTCTGGCTCGTATGCGGCGAGCTGTGACACTTCCACTCAGCCAGTGCACCTGGCAGACGTGGGTGACTTAATAGTGCGCATTATATCGATAACATGTTTTCGGTAATCTCTCAAGCATCAAATGTATTTTCATTTCTCTTGCTGTACATTTGTTTGAATTTGACGTAAATGCCAGTCGAACTCTCGAAAAACACACACAACAATTTGTACCCTTATCGAGAGTCATTAAACACCCATTTTGAGGCTCGCCAAAACACTGTAATTTGCACTGTCATTGAGACCCGTGAAAGACAATCGTCCTTTTGCAACTTGCCGAGAAAAAACCCACATTCGTGTCCTTTAAAAATCCTCAATTCTCATCCCACCTTGAGGTTGAAAAAAAATTTGAACTCGGAAATCCATCAACTTTCTCTAAATATTGGGGGGTTAATCCTACATATAAATGCTCCCGGTTCCGACGCCTATTGTGATGCTGGCAATCAACAAGAAGTGATTTGTCTGCTACATTGGAGGTTAAAAATGAACACCCTACAGTACCTACCTTTACTGATATGTCAGTACAATGCAAATAATAACGAACTGGAATAACGTGGCGCTAAGCATGAAGAATCCTGTCAATGCGGACAATTTTGAATATGAAATGAGTAAAGAAGACTTGACTCAGCCAATTTTCAATTTTTACATGTTGTTTGACAAAAGGAACGTACAATAGCGAATGAGGTTAAGTGAACATAATTACAACCGTTGACAGTTGACACGGAGACGTTAATTGACGTGTGTATTAACTACCGTCACCGTTCTGTCACCTTTTTTGAAAGTTACTGTTTTACTGGTCAAGCTAACACCTTCTAGTGACCTCCTGGTTGATTAACGAGTCAGCAGTTATGGTTTACAGAAATAAACAACAGGCGTTATTTTAACATTTAGATTACTTCTGGATTCTGTTGGATTCGTTTTTATTAGGAATTTACCTGTTTTACCTTTTTTTTTTATTTTTAAATTAAAAATTTACCTTTTTATTAGGAAGTTACCCGTCTGAATTCTTGGGTTAGGGTCGCTTTTGTCCCCTCCTGTGTTGTAATGTGCTGCTCTCGATACTCATGTGACGTGATATGTATGACAGCAGTTCTACGAATTTCGCAGTCTTCCGGAAACAAGGAGTGTGGACATAGCACAGAGTCTACCACACCATATTAAACATGAACAAATCAACAGGCGACACAGAAGACCAGACCTACACACGCCCCGCGGTAGACGAGTTAGCAGAGACAGTGCGTGTTATGTAGACATGCATGGATAACGACTATGTCTTCTTCTGAAGCTGAAAACCCCCCCGGAGGGTTCAGATTTTGTCCCAAAGCTCTCTCTGTCAGCAATACTCGTCAATGATAGACATATATTTGAAAAGCGTACTTCTAAATGAACGATTTCACGCTTACATTTTCAAGTAACTTCCATCAATTTGCACCAATCGGTGTGCCAAGGAAAATGCTCATTGGAGGTTAGATCGCTACAGTAGCCAAATAGCTTTGGCAGCGGCGAAATCCATTCCTATTCCATCTTAATTCAAGACAGACACGTTTTGCTTTTAAACCTGGCTCTCAACATTGTCACCGGGCACCGTGTATCCCTTGTGACTTGAAGATCACGCAAATGTCGGTCCGGTCTCAACATGAATACCACCGAGATCGGTTTGGCGATAACATTCTAAAATACTGTAGTTAACCATAATGTTCTTTAACATATAGTCTGATCACCCGCTCTTAAAATTGTTCATGTTCTTCCGTCTCGAAGGAGATATCGTTGCATAAAATGCAAAACGGCTCGCTACAAGCAGGAGTGTTGTGTCTGTGGCAATTAGAATGTTAAATAAGTGATATTGATGTCAACAGGTTTGCTTTTTGTGTGGCTGCATTTTGCATTTCATCTGTATTTTGTGACAATCTTTTCTTTACATATTTTAGAGGCGATCATGAGTTGTACGATGTATATCCTTTTTAAGGACATTAAAGTGACGTCTCGGATAAAATATCGTACAACAACTAACAACCAACAACCAACAACACCAGATGTTTCATAGTAC
>JAODUO010000372.1:310000-322500 GCA_025642075.2 Ridgeia piscesae
GAATGACCATGAATATGCGACATATACCACCTAGCACAAGAATGGCAATAATACAATATTACTAAGTTTATGCATGTATTGTCATTTCTTAACAATAATTACGAAGACATATACCGATGTGAATGAAGGCACGTTTCTACACAGGAGATGTTATTGTCGTGTTCATGAGGGGCACGAATTTACAAATGGTTCATATTTTATAGTTTCGTTTCCAGTTGATGGTATTGTCTGGGGTCCATGGTCGACATGCACGAAAACGTGTGATACCGGGACCCAGCAACGACTCGGCTACTTGAACGGCACCGCGGAGTTTGTTCACACGGCCAATTGTGGCGTGGTACCATGCCATGGTAAGTTCATATCTCGTTATCTCAGATATCCGGCGCTACCACCTCCGTCATCAGCACCTGTCGTTGTTGTTACGTTGCGTCGCTGCTGATACGCTTATTGTCATGACGGATGTCACGATTGCTGTATGGAAACATTCTTAAAATACACCGTTGTTTGTAAATCGAATCATGTCTTTGTCGTCGTCGTGCTGTCAGTACAATGACAGGCAGCTTTGTGAAGGAACGTTTGTCGTGTCGTAGGTCCGTATGAAGGCAGTGTGTGGTCGTCCTGCTCGGAGACGTGTGACAGCGGGGAGCGGTCCAGGTCCAACATCTACGACAACGAGACACAGACCATTCCCTGCAACACACACAACTGTATAGCCTGTAAGTTGACTCACTTTGGGATTAGACCGATGGGCTTAACACACATACTGTTTTGTAGCAACGCGTTTGTTCACATAGGTGTATGTACGCACAGCAATATGTTTGCTTTTTGTAGTATGTATATCTTATTCGAATCAACTTAAGAAAACGCCATTGAGCAGGTCAGACAAATGTTCTCATTAGTGAGTATTTCTCCACAATCCAGGTTCGTGATATTTTTTATTAATTGCATAATGAGTTATATGCAAAAGGCTGGTAATCGATGGATTTACTGAATAGGCATAGAATAGATCCGTTTGATTCTCCATATTTCGGCCTGAACAGATATGATAGGATGATTTACCTTAAAGAACCTTCTTTTTAATAAGTAATAAATAACTTTACATACCAAAGTAACAACGTCTTTCCTGTCACGTCTTCCATGTCAGACAATGGCAAGTGCCTGGGAGACATCGTTATAATACTCGACTCATCGGGCAGTATTGTGGAGCGCAACTGGTTCATCGAGAAACAGTTGGCCATTGACGTCATCAAGGGTCTCAAGGTGTCGTTCGCCGACACACATGTTGGCGTCATCAGCTACTCGGCGACTGTCAACACCATCCTGGTGGGTGACACCAGTAGGGCAGGCACACGCACACCCACACACGCACACACGCACACACGCACACACGCACACACGCACACACGCACACACGCACACACGCACACACGCACACACACACCACACACGCACACACGGACACACGCACACACGCACACACGCACACACGCACACACGCACACACCCACGCACACACGCACACACGCACACACGCACACACGCACACACGCACACACGCACACACGCACACACGCACACACGCACACACGCACACACGCACACACGACACACGCACACACGCACACACGCACACACGCACACACGCACACACGCAACGCACACACGCACACACGCACACACGCACACACGCACACACGCACACACGCACACACGCACACACGCACACACGCACACACGCACACACGCACACACGCACACACGCACACACGCACGCACACACGCCACGACACGCACACACGCACACACGCACACACGCACACACGCACACACGCACACACGCACACACGCACACACGCACACACGACACGCACACGCCACACGCACACACGCACACACGCACACACGCACACACGACACGACACGCACACACGCACAGCACACGCACACAGCACGCACACACGACACGACACAGCACACGCACACCGCACACACGCACACACGCACACACGCACACGACCGCACACACGCAACACGCACACGCACACACGCACTGCACACACGCACGCACACACGACACGACACGCACACACGCACACACGCACACTACGCACAAGCACACACGCAACCGACAGCACACCTGCAGCACACGCACACACGCACGCACACACGCACACACGCACAGACACGCACACACGACCACGCACACAACACACGCACACGCACACAGACACAGCACACACGCCGCACACACGCACACAGCAGACGACACACGCACAGCACATGCAGCACAGCCGCACAGCGCCGACCGCACACACGCACAGCCTGCACGCACGCACACTCACATGCACACACGCCAACGCACACGCACCTGCACACCGCCACGACCCGCACACCGCACACGCCAGCACCAGCACACTGCACATGCACACGCGCACAGCCACCGCCGCACGACAAGCTACCCGCACACCACGGCACGCACGCACACACGCACACACGCACACACGCACACACGCACACCGACACCGCAACACGCACCACACGCACACACGCACACGACCCGCACACGCCCACGCACTGCACACCGACGCACACCACCCGCACCGCCCCGCCCCACCGCCACACGCACAGCACCGCACAGACACACGCAACACGCACGACACGCACACACGCACACCACACACGCACCACGCACACACGACACGACACGAGCACACACGCACACACGACACACACGCACACAGCACACACGCACACACGCACACACGACAGCACACACACACAGCACACGACAGCACAACGCACACAGCACACACGCAACACGACACACACACGCACACACGCACACACGCACACACGCCACAGCCACGCACACACGCACACACACACCACACACGCACACACGCAACACACACCACACACGCACACAGCACAGCACAGCACACAGCACACACGCACACACGACAAGCACACACGCACACAGCACACACGCACACACGCACACAGCACACACGCACACACGCACACACGCAACACACACGCACACAGCACACAGCACACACGCACAACGCCCCGCACACACGACACACGACAACGCAACACGACAAGCACCAGAAAGACAAGAACAGAGAACAGAGACAGAGAGAAGAGCAGAGAGAGAAGAGAGAGAAGAGAGAGAGAGAGAGAGAGAGAGAGAGAGAGAGAGAGAGAGAGAGAGAGAGAGAGAGAGAGAGAGAGAGAGAGAGAGAGAGAGAGAGAGAGAGCAGAGAGACGAGAGCAGAGAGAGAGAGAGAGGAGAGAGAGAGAGAGAGAGAGAGAGAGAGAGAGAGAGAGAGAGAGAGAGAGAGAGAGAGAGAGAGAGAGAGAGTGAGAGAGCAGAAGACGAGAGAGAGAGAGAGAGAGAGAGAAGAGAGAGAGAGAAGAGAGAGAGACGGGAGAGCGAGACGAGAGAGAGAGAGAGAGAGAGAGAGAGAGAGAGAGAGAGAGAGAGAGAGACAGACAGACAGACAGACAGACAGACAGACAGACAGACAAACAGACAGACAGACAGACAGACAGAGAGACCATGCAGACAGACAGACAGAAAGACAGAAAGAAAGAACTAAAATGTGAGATCAGATAGGAGATAACGTAACGTCCACTGCTAGTTCGTTTGGTATCCAATATCCGAGAGCGAACGCCCAACGTACATTCCTCGTATCCATAAGCTGATCTTGTTCTTTTGCAGTCCATTCAACTTCACACACAACGAGCACACACTTATTGGATATAGATATGTAAATTTATGACGTTATACAACGAATAATTTTAATAGTATCATACTATGACCGTGCAACTATAAAGAATGGCCTTGTGAGTTTTCAGTTTAAGAACATCATATAATGTTTCATATAATATTTCATGATGTTACAAACTAATTTCTTCAAAATGGGTCCCTTTCAAAACAATATGTAAAACCTGCCCCATTCAATTTCTGAATGAGATGACTCATAAAACATTTCCCGCCACGTTGCTCGGTTTTGTTAAACACAATAGCATCAATGTACATTAATCAATTTTCGTGTCACTGTTTCACTACGACACGTCCGTGCACATGTAATACTACATGTCTGTGCAATTGAGATCCACCCCCAATGCTAACTGTTGACCAACGCCACTTGTAGGATTTGGGTGAATCGTACGACGTGGATGATATCGAGGCTACAGTATGGAACGCGACCTACATGGGCGGCCTGACGTATCTGGCAGAAGCGATACGTACCATGCGCAGCATGTTCAACGAGTCGGGCCGTGCTGACGTCAAGCACATTGCCATATTCGTTAGCGACGCCGTACCAAACATCAACTTCGAACAAACCATCCCGGAAGCGGACGCTGCGAAGGCAGAGGGTGTAGAGATCTTCTTTGTTGGTACGTCAAAGTAACTGCTAACTACATGGAACTACACCGAATGCAGTTAATTTGTACAAGTAAAGTCATGATGATTGAACAAGATCTGTTCCAAAAGTTGTCCTACCAAATATTATAAGAAATCGTTAGATAGCAGCTATTTTGCGGTTATTAACAATAAGCAGGTAATTGAATACTTTCTGATCTTATTTTACTGCCATTTGAATCAACTAGCTGTAGTTTTAATTTGCTACGTTATCATCATTATCATTGTGCAGCCATAGTGTCCACAATGCGTCCACCTCTGCCTATCTTGCACTATCCTCTGCCACATGGTACCCTTCCAGTAGTCATCTAGTTTGTCTCTCCACCGTCTCGCCGGCCTTACTATAGGTCTTTTCCTTTCGTATGGTTTCCAGTTGGTCATACCGTCGATAATACCATCGGTTATATCGTATCCTGCTGACGTGTCCGTCTTCTGACTTGTTCAATCACGTCTGTGACCTTTGTCTTTTCTCATACCCAGCCAGATGTTTTTTTCTGTACCCGTATGTGGTTTTTAACATGCTCTTTTCCATCTTTGTTTGTGTGGCTGCTAGCTATTTCTTTGCATGGGTGGTGAGTGCCCATCTTTTCGTGCCGTATGTCATTGCTGGAAGTATACCTGAGTTGTAGATTTGTCTCTTCAAGCATGTTCTACAGTTACCCTTGAATATGTCGCGGTGCTTGGCAAATGCTTTCCATTCGGCCGTCTCTGGTACGGTATCTCTGTCCCTGGTAGATGTAGCTTTCAACGTCCTCGAGCTGAGTGTATATACGTGTATCGTTTTCCATCATCACTTTTGTTTTCGACTTGTTCATCTTCAGACGGTGTTTTTCACTTTCCTCAGCTAATTCCTGTAACATTAGTTATAGTTCATGTAGTGTGTTAGCGCATATGAGTATGTCGTCGGCGAAGCGAATGTGACTAAAGTATTCGCCGTCTAACTACAAGCCTCTGGTTTCCCAAAACAGTCGTCGGAATATGCTTTCGAGTGCTGCAGTGGACAGCTTGGGCGATATGGTATCTCTCGTGTTGTTGATCTTGGTGCTTTCTTTGTGTAGGTGGACTATCATCGAGCTGTTGGTGTAGATTTCTTTCAGGAGTTCGACGTAGAGATCTTCTATCCCCTGTGCTTGAAGCGAGATCTGTACTACTTGATCGTGCACTGAGTCAAAGGCTTTTTCGTAGTTGACGAATGCGGTGCAGAGTGGGATATTAAATTCTCTGCACTCCTCCTTCAGTTGGTGTACGATGTGGATGTGGTCTGTCGTCGAGTATCCGCTTTTGAATCCAGCTTGCTATCGTGGCTGGCTAGCCTTTTCGTTAGTACTTTCGTGAGTTCTTTATAGATGTTTGATAGTAGACATATCAGTCTGTAATTCATGAGGTCTTTCTTATTTCCCTTCTTGAAAATTACCACCATCTTAGCGTTCTTCCACGCTGTCGGTATTCGTTTTTCTGATAAGCTTTTAGTGTATAGCTTAGCAAGTGTCTTCGAGATGGTATCATTTCCTGCTTTCAATGTTTCGATGTGTCGTTGCCTGTTGCTGTCACATTCTTCATATATCGTAGTGCTGCTTCCACCTCCCATGATGTTATCTCTGGTACCTCTTTTGGGTCAGTGTGGATTATGGTACTCTGTTCACTGTCATATAGCTCGGTGTCGAATTCCTCTATTCGTTCTATGATCTTATCTTGATCGTGGATTTCTCTACCCGGCTTGTCTAGGAGTGTGGTCAGTTTGTCTTGGCCTAGTTTCTGCGTTCGTTAGACTTTCTTCAGGCTGTTTGATGCCATGATCGTGTCTCGTATGACCTCTTGGTTGTATTTCCTTATGTCCTCTCCCTTGCTTTCTTTTTGATGGTCTTGCATATTTCTGCATACTCCATTCGTTGTTTATCGTCGCCGTATCCCACCATTTCACGTCGTTTCGTCATCAGGGCTCTTGTTGGTGACAAGGTCCTCGATTTCAGTGCTGCGTTATATATATATATATATATATATATATATATATATATATATATATATATATATATATATATTTTAGGGTGGCCAAAATAATACTTAAATTGACACGCATACGGACAAAAAGATAAGGTAGCATGAGAAAAACGACTGTAAGAAATTCAGACAAAACCATCAAGACGAAAATATCCCTCAACGCATCCGACCTTTTTGTAAACTCGCAATACTGTGATAAATTTAAGAACTTGTCCACACAATAGTTCAATAGTGAACCTATAAATGGTCTATCCTATGAACGTTTTAGTCGAGTTGGACTCATCGGGTTCTAGAACAAATTCAGCTTGACTTCCCAAACGGAAACTTTGAGCAACTCTGGTAATTTGCATAAATCCAAGATGGCCATTGGTCATATCTTTACAACCAATACATTAGAAAATCTGTTTTAAAATTATATGTGACACCTCTTTTTTGGTTGCATTTGGATATGCAGATTCCATTTCTGATTCAGTTCAAGGTCAAGATCAGATCAGGTGAAGATCAAAATTGACCTCTCAGAAATGGAAATAATATTTTAATTTATTCATGAACATAAATGGATAATCTTTCAATATTTGACACATTTGTTCATGAGATAAAAGTAATCAGTCCTAGTTTAAATTATATCAAACACGTCAAACATGTCACACATGTCACACATAGTGTATGGTGTCATTACTAACATTGACATTCGTATTTCTCTCTGAGGGATATCTTGCATTAAGTAATTCTATGTGAAGGTCATTGTAGGTATGTTACATGGAAGGAATGAACCTATTTTATTAAAACTATTAGCGTGACCTATCAAGCAGTATCAAGTATCATCCCTAATAAAACATTGCTCAATACATAGCCTTTTAGTGATTCAGTGCACTCCAGGATGAGTATTTGCAATAAGAGACACACACAGACAACACGAAGAGCAAGAACACCAAGCGGAACATGGTACATGTGTGTCTACGGTCAATGAAGGAGTGAAATGTACGTCAGAAACTCGTGACGATGGAACATTTTATGTGATGAGGCAGATATAACCACGATCTTCTATGTCTACCTTCAATGCAGGAGATAACTTGATGATGGAGACCAGTGACGACGCAGAGTTTGGTCATAACGGAATATATATATATATATATATATATATATAAATATATATATATATAACAGTGTGTGATCCATGCAGTTAGTGACGACACATACGTGTTTGTCTTGCTGGTCTATTGGGTATATCGGGAGGAACTGTATGGAAGGTGCATATGGAACGATGGTATAGGACAGTACTGGATATCAACACCACCTGCGTTGACCAGGGCCACTGTGTCTGCACCTGCTTGGCATGCGCGCCCTCAGCTGATGCGATAAGCCCTCATACCCGAACGCCAAAGGAAGATCAATGCACCTCGCTCACTGGACACTTCCCAATGGATGTACTGGGGGTGTAAGGCGCCGCGCAGGCGGATATGATAGAGACGGCAAAACGTTTTTTCCGTCGCACTGTATGGTCAGCCATCGGGGGCATCCATGGAGTCTGCGCGCTCCACAGTCTTCTCCAAGAAGAACTACATCAAAATAAAGCCCTGCCTCCAGTACCAACCAAACTCGTTTTTTCAGCCAACCTCACTTTCATATCCCATATGCATAGTTGATTTGAAACATTATTTTCGCACCATGTAAAATTATTCTATTATATATATATATATATATATATATATATATATATATATAT
The DNA here is from genome assembly GCA_025642075.2 of Ridgeia piscesae. Classification (NCBI taxonomy): domain Eukaryota; kingdom Metazoa; phylum Annelida; class Polychaeta; order Sabellida; family Siboglinidae; genus Ridgeia; species Ridgeia piscesae. Next base: position 318,157 of record JAODUO010000372.1, read on the forward strand.
ATATATATATATATATATATATATATATATATTAGAGTGAATATATTATAAATCTGTAGCACCTGGTCGAATAGAATATGACACGCTGATTGAATAACATCGTATATCTGTGTGTTATGTCCCTTGATAGGGTCAGGTCAAATGGACTACGACATGATCGTCGCGCTAGCCAGCTCGCCACCGGAGGTGTACGTTATGAATGTGACGGATATAGCAAGCTTGCAGAACCTAACTCAGTATATTGACAACGCAACCTGCCACGCAGGTAAGTAACGAGCATGTCTTCTCTTTGCATTTCGCCATCGGTATTGCTGATGAGTGTTCACTGTTATTACGCGAGAGAAATTCAATGGTAATGATAGCTAAGTTTATATCAACAACAATCATACATGTTTAAAAAATATAATATGGATAATTTGGCACGTAACATCGATTACGTTATATGGAGTTAATTCGACACAAAACCGACACATTTCTGCCCACAGTGGAAAAACATGTATTATTCATTTACACCATGCACGATGATGCTATTAATGTATTGATATAATGATGACATTCATTTATGCCATGTGTTAATAACGTCACCTTTGTAACGCATTTAAGTTGTATTATTTATGTATCTCATGAATATAAACAATATTAAAATGTGGTTAACGTTGATCTAACACTTATGTATCGCCAACCCCCAAAAACGTATCGATAACATATTGATATTCCATGTATATCAGTAACACCATTATATCTGGTTTACTTTATCTTCTGCAGCTGACGCAAATCTATCCCCTGATGTCACGACAACAGTAGAACCGCAACTGCGTAAGCAACTTTATTTGATTCATTTGAATATATTTATATATATATATATATATATATATATATATATATATATATATATATATATATATATATAAGTGATGTTGACGACATGATAGATATAGATACCTAACTCAAGAAGCAATTAACTTAGAAAAGTAATTAAAAAATAAGCGTTATTTTTTCAAACGGACGAAGAGATAGAGGGAGAGGGAGAGAGGGAGAGGGGGGCTAGGAAGAGAGAGTAAAAGAGCAGGGAGGGAAGAAGGGAGAGTGGGAATGAAGGAGGGAGGGATGGAGTGAGGGAGGGAGGGAAGGAGGAAGGGAGAAAACGGCAACTGGACACATAAATTCACTGTATGTATCCGTTTAACATTCGTGAGTTAAACAAACAAAATGTGACATAACAAAACATTAATGTTGCACAACAGCCTTCATCCCCGATTGTTCCAAGTGCGACTACAGCACTGGTCAAATCTGGATGAATCATATCATCGACTGCCACGCATTCATCATATGCCAACCTCTGGGCAACGGTGAGTACCTGTCGCACGAGATGACGTGTGGCAAGCTCTACTGGAGTCAGGAGTACCACACGTGTGTGGTGGACATGCCTACCGACCGCTTCTGTCTCCCCGATCCGATCGTGACGATAAAACCGCCGGTGACCAAGAACGTCTCGACTGATGGTATGTAATTCATGTGACTAATTATATGTGTGATTGCGTGCGTGGAAATTATGGGGTAAACATAGCTTGTTCACTTTGATCCATGATACAAAAAGTCCACAAAGGCAAACGGCGCTAGTTGCCCAAGAGCTTGATCGCTATAACATAGACATAGGTGCCCTCCAAGAAACTCGTCTTGAACTACAAGGTACTTTACAAAAAAAACCTATACGTTCTTCTTCATAAAGAAAACGCCTGCGACAAGGAGAGAAGCTGGTGTATGATTTGAGATTGCCAATAGGCTTGTTAAACGGCTACCTATGATACCAACTGGTATATCAGAACGTCTAGTCACCCTCAGAATTCTAGTAGGGGAAACCCGCTATGTAACCAACTATGACAAATTCGGATCAACCAAAGGACACATTATATGAACTACTCAGTCAAATGCTCCAAAAGAAACTCCAAGGAACACCAGGATTGGTTTGATGAAAATGATTATGAGATTTTATCGCTACTAGACGAAAGGCGTAGGACACATGATGCAAGAAACCGAAAACAGCGCTATGCGTAGGCAAAATCTAAACTGAAACAACGCTACGAGTAATGCAAAATGCCTCGTGGGACAAGAAAGCTGATGAACAGCTAGCTGACAGAAATTCTTCAAAAGGTTTCTTCGCTGCAATCCAGCAGGTCTATGGTCCACAGAAAACTGCCGTTGTGCCAATTAGAGATGCGGATCACAAGTGCTCACAGAGAAACCAGCAATTGTGTTTAGGGTGAAGGAGTATTTTAGCGAGCTACTGAATTGCCCAACAACTGCCAGAGAAGAAGTATTTGCGTCAGTTGATCTATACCCAGTCCAGGGAGACATGGCAAACCCACCAACATCAGAGGAAATCTTAGCTGCCATTATATTAATAAAAACAGGAAAAACCACCAGGATTAGATGGCATACCTGCTGAAATCTATAAATATGGAGGTACAGTTCTTCATGCTCAACTGCTGAAATTCTACCGCACCTGTTCGACAGCAAAAAACTACCACAACAGTTCAGTATTGCTTTGATAATTGCAATATACAAAAAGAAGAGTCACCGTAGTGACTGTTGGAATTAGAAAAAGACTACAGACCATTGCAGAGGTGATCCTCCCGGAAAGTCAATGTTGATTTCGTCCCTCACGCTCTACAGTTGACATGGTATTAATCTTTGCGACAACTACAGGAAAAAGCAGTTGAACAACAACAAAGCCTCTACATGATCTTCATTGATTTGTCAAAAGCTTTTGACACAGTGGACAGTTGAAAATCTATGGCACGCCACTAAAATCAGTTAAGAACTTCACATACCTGGGCAGCACTGTTGCACCTGACAACACCATTGATGTGGAAATTAACAACCGGATACATGCTGCCTCTGGAGCCTGTGGAGGACTATGAGAGCGTGTATGGTCACAACATGGTATTGCAGTCTCTACAAAGTGCAAGGTGTATAAGGAAATTGTGCTTCCAAGACTATTATGCTCAGCTGATACATACACTCTCTACACTCTCCACATTAGAAAACCTTCCCAAATGCATCTCCGGCATCCTCATGGAAAGACTACATCCCAAATGTTGTTGAAGTCTTGAGACGGGCTAATATGTTCAGCATAGAATCCTCTCCAACAGATTCCCAACTCCGTTGGACTGGATATATCATCCGTATGAAAGGCAGGAGACTCCCAAAGGCTGTGATCTGTGGGGAATTAGCCAAAGGGAAACGTCTTCATGGTGAACAACGGTACAAAGATGTAGTCAGAAGACACCTGAAGGCTACATATTTCGCCATAGAGACTCTTGCACAAGATTGACAACAGTGGAGACAGGCCATTCACAATGGAAAGAGCCATATTGAAGAAAAAATATCACAAAAATACAAATATGATCACAATCTCCGCCATGGCTTTCCAGATGTTTCTGCACCTACCGTCTTCTGTATCAACTGTGGCAGAGCCTTTGCAGCTCAGATCGGACTAATTTCACACCGACGAGCAAAACACGTAGACGAATAATATCAACACTGGGACGATGGACAGCAGACAGTGAGTGAGAGAGAGAGAGAGAAGATATATGTATAAATATATATATATATATATATATTATATATATTATATATATATATATATATATATATATATATATATAAGAGAGAGAGAGAGAGAGAGAGAGAGAGAGAAGAGAGAGAGAGAGAGAGAGAGAGAGAGAGAGAGAGAGAGAGAGTAGCGCAACACCTGGAAAGAGAACATATTTGAAACATTATACCTCAAATCGGACAAATCCGGATACTTACAATTTAATATGTCTATCTATCTATCTATCTATCTATCTATCTATCTATCTATCTATCTATCTATCTATCTATCTATCTATCTATCTATCTATCTATCTATCTATCTATCTATCTATCTATCTATCTATCTATCTATCTATCTATCTATCTATCTATCTATCTATCTATCTATCTATCTGGAAAACAGCATAATCACATTTAATCAAACGCTAACAAACGATTAGCCGATAAAAATATAATTAGAATAGATAACTACTAATCTAGTTCGGTGTCCTGCTACTTTGGAAGAGTACGATTGCATGACGTGTGTGTTTCCATGACAATGGGATTATCCATACATCATTAATTTTATGTTCCAAACGGTTATTAGGATGTTAATACTTCCCTATGCACAGACACACACAGTTGCCATTTGTTACCATTATAGCCGTCATGTATCTACTAATCCACACACACTGAAATATCCGTTACAGCCGAATGTCCGTATGAGCAATATCCGACAGACGCCAGAAAGTTCTGGATCACAGGCGA
>JAODUO010000372.1:332500-340000 GCA_025642075.2 Ridgeia piscesae
GGCACAGGCACAGGCACAGGCACAGGCACAGGCACAGGCACAGGCACAGGCACAGGCACAGGCACAGGCACAGGCACAGGCACAGGCACAGGCACGAGGCACAGGCACAGGCACAGGCACAGGCACAGGCACAGGCACAGGCACAGGCACAGGCACAGGCACAGGCACAGGCACAGGCACAGGCACGGGCACAGGCACAGGCACAGGCACAGGCACAGGCACAGGCACAGGCACAGGCACAGGCACAGGCACAGGCACAGGCACAGGCACAGGCACAGGCACAGGCACAGGCACAGGCACAGGCACAGGCACAGGCACAGGCACAGGCACAGGCACAGGCACAGGCACAGGCACAGGCACAGGCACAGGCACAGGCACAGGCACAGGCACAGGCACAGGCACAGGCACAGGCACAGGCACAGGCACAGGCACAGGCACAGGCACAGGCACAGGCACAGGCACAGGCACAGGCACAGGCACAGGCACAGGCACAGGCACAGGCACAGGCACAGGCACAGGCACAGGCACAGGCGCAGGCACAGGCACAGGCACAGGCACAGGCACAGGCACAGGCACAGGGCACAGGCACAGGCACAGGCACAGGCACAGGCACAGGCACAGGCACAGGCACAGGCACAGGCACAGGCACAGGCACAGGCACAGGCACAGGACAGGCGAGGCAGGCACAGGCACAGGCACAGGCACGGGGCACAGGCACAGGCACAGGCACAGGCACAGGCACAGGCACAGGCACAGGCACAGGCACAGGCACAGGCACAGGCACAGGCACAGGCACAGGCACAGGCACAGGCACAGGCACGGCACGGCACGGCACAGGCACAGGCACACACACACGGCCACGGCACGGCATACGCACGCACGCACACGCGCACGCACAGCCACAGCACAGCACGCACGCCACGCCACGCCACACGCCACGCACGCCACGCCACGCCACGCCGCACGCACGCCACGCCACCGCCACGCCCGCCACCCCCCACGCCCCGCCACGCCACACCCATCCTACCTACTCCCACGTCCCCCACCCACTCCACCTCCACCCACGTCCACCTCCACCTCCCACGCCACCCACGCCACGCCTCCACTCCACGCCACCCACGCCACGCCACCCACGCCCGCCACCTCCACCCACCTCACCCACTCCCGCCCCCATCGCCACCCACCACACTCTCCCTCCCACCTCCCACCTCCCACTCCACCTCCACCTCCCATCCACCTCCCACCTCCACCCACCCACCTCCCCACCTCCCCACCTCCCATGCCACTGCCCGCCCCCTCCCACCTCCCATCCCCCCACCTCACACTCACCCACCTACCCCTCCACCTCCCCCTCCACGCCCTCCACCCCCACCCTCGCACCTCACCACCCACCTCCCACCTCCCCACCCACCCCCACCTCACCCAGCCACCACCCACTCCACACTCCACGCACGCTCACCTCCCACCTCCCCACCTCCCACCCCCTCCACCTCCCACCCCCACTCCACGCCACGCCACGCCACGCCACGCCGCCACGCCGCCACGCCACCCACGCCACGCCACGCCACGCACGCCCGCCACCCACGCCACGCCACGCCACGCCACGCCACGCCACGCCACGCCACGCCACGCCACGCCACGCCACGCCACCCACGCCACGCCACGCCACGCCACGCCACGCCACGCCACGCCACGCCACGCCACGCCACGCCACGCCACGCCACGCCACGCCACGCCACGCCACGCCACGCCACGCCACGCCACGCCACGCCACGCCACGCCACGCCACGCCACGCCACGCCACGCCACGCCACGCCACGCCACGCCACGCCACGCCACGCCACGCCACGCGTGCGCACACATCACATGAATGGATACATTGAAAGAAATTGAAATGCATGTAGATGAACAGCACATTTAATAAAACATAATAGTTAGTTAACTATATATTAAAAACAAAACCCCGTTACACGTGTCCGTCATTAACAGAGAGTGGACGTAAAGAACATTAATTAGTAGGTGAGACACCTTACTGGAACTGAAGGCATAACAGAGAAGTTGAAAGAAACCCGGCTCCGCAGGTATGGCGATGTCGAGAGACGATAGACCTGCGAACAGCAGCGGACTTGCCAGTCAGCGGGAAGAGGAACAGATGCAGACCAGCAAAAAGATGGAAAGACAGTTGTGGGTGAAGAAGGACATGGATCTGAGAAAGGATAGGAACGAAGCTGTTATAGTATATGTTGATGTGCGCCGTAGCGGCGTGCGTGCGTGTTGCTTGTGCGCGTACGGTTGTGCCTATGCGTTTTAATAATAAATCAGTGTTGCCTGCCACCTTCTGTATTGTGTCAGAAGTAACCAGGTGGCACCACTGGTTTTCATTATTGCACACGCGCACGCACGTGCGCGAGGCCATGCATGTTCGCGTGCGCGCACAAACTAGTTTTCTCAGTGACACGTCGTCCTTCAGTGTGCCTAATGCATCGTTGTTTCACCCCGTCGTTGTTTTTATAGTCAGCACGAGTCGATCCGCTAAACACACCTAGATCATGCGTTAAACGTACATTCAACATCACATGATATATATATATATATATATATATATATATATCAAATCAAATTTTCTTGGGGAATATTTAGCCACGTAGTAATTACTGTGTGAAGGAAAATCAGTACGTATACAGGGTACTATTTCGGAAATCTTAATTATTGTATAACAGTTGATAATAGAATGCCAGTAGAATAGAGAGGGGCAAAGCGCACCACATGGAGCATTGCGCACCCCCACCTAAATCGTGAGATATACGTTTTATCTTCCGATTTGTGGAAGCACTATGCCGCCAAAACCATCTTTGGTGGCAGTTATTTCAGGAAACACAGAAATCGAAGTAAGTTATACAAATTAGCATTTTTCGAACAGTGTTCTTCGTTAAAGACTTGATCATTGTGGATGATATATTTCATGATGAACTTTCTCATAAAAAACTAAAGTTATCACAAAAAACTAAATTGTTGACACCAGGGGTCCTTGTATCCAACACTGAGTGTAAAATGGCCCACTACTGTGGAGTAAATCGGCCCCCAGCATTAGTAACTAGAAACCCAATTTCTTACATGATAATTAATCGTATACATATAATTATATATATATATATATATATATATATATATATATATATATATATATAATAAACTATTACGTCAAATTTCGTCTTGTGGGGCAAAGTGCACCCGGGGGTACGCTTTGCCCCAGATGACGAATCTTGAGAGACGTCGTGGGCTCTCATTAAAAGTGAATTTTTCGCCGATGTGACACTGCTGCGTGTCTGCAGTTATGATGATATTTATATAACATATAATATATGATAATATATGTTAACCATTTCCCTATAGGACGAAACACACGTTTGCCCCAAAACGGGTGCGCTTTGCCCCTCTCTACTCTATTTTGCTAGAATTAGATATAAGCTTATATATTTTGCTTGCTTGCTTATATATCTTACAATGCTATTTTGACCGAAAGCCTGATGTCATAATTGATGTGTGCGCTGTAGCGTGCGTGCGTGGTGCCGTATAAAAGTTGAAAAAACAAGCGGAAATATTGATTGATAAGTATTATTCTTATGCTAACGTTATTCATAAAGTAGTACTAAACATATATTGAGTAGTAGTTTTGGTTAACGTTTGCTAGTTAACAGTATTTTTGAGTAGTTTAGTATAGTGGATAATCTAGCCTTCGAAAAAATCTGCAAACAAGATTGAGCAAATCTGATTATTTGATATAATATATAAGAAATAAAAGAATAAGCATAACAGCTACATATGTAAGATAATACTTTGATTAAGTACCATTGTTATTAAAAAACAAGCTTTTTAGTAGGAAACCCTAGTTTGTGTAGCCTCGGTTACACAGTGGCAGCACATTAAAGCCCCTCAACTCTGCCTGGGAAACTAATGTTCTGCATTTGTAACCGCCAGGGCGGCCTTACCCCAGATTTGGGTAGAGACGCTGATTAGCTCTCAGCCAATTATGAAATAAAATTAAAACAACGATATACTTTTACAAGATAATGATATCCTATGAAAAGTATTCAACATTGAACTTACATTAACATAAAAATAATAACATTTACAGTTGTTTATAAAATAAGAATTACGGCAGGATTAACCAGTATCCGTGAGGTGGCAGCATTGTTTAGCCCCACACGGATAGCATACAAATTAAATAAGGATACAATTTTTTCTTCAAATAATGCTGTATTATAAAAACAATTCAAAATTAAAGTTATATTAACACAAAATAAATAGAAAAACAAATTTGCAGTTGTTTATAAAAAATAGAAATTACGACAGGATTAACCGGTATTCGTTAGGTGGCAGCATTGTTTAGATCACGCGGATAATATTCAAAAGCCTGCAAAATCACCATACTGTCTTCTCGGTGTAGTTACGCAGCCGACCGATAGTCGGTTAAGCGAGACCATAACTTGTGCAGACTAGTATAGTGGGTGATAATAGAGTAATCTAGCCTTCGACAAGTTTGTAAAAAAAATTAGGCAAATCTGATTAAATGATATAATACATAACAGATAAAGTAATAAACATAACAGCTACATACGTAAAATAATACTTTGATTAGGTACCATTGTTATTAAAAATAAGCAAGCGTTTTAGTAGGAAACCCTAGTTTGTTTATGTAGGTAGTGTCCAACGTATCCGTTAAGGAACGGTACCAGTAAAGACTAAAATTATCGTTCATGGTAGCTTAGGTAGTCAGTTGATTATATGATTAAGTTTGCTGCCGTTGCTGTACACAATAAACAGTCTTTCTAAAGACTAAATTGGTATACTAAGTTGATACATCGTGATATGGCACCTTACAAGCGGCAAGTGAAGGCAAGGAGGCATTTGGTGTGTGACCACTTCCACAGCTTGGTGGATTTTGCCTTAATCACGCTAAAGCTGAAATTCAAAATTCAAAGAAAGTTATGAACAAAATTAGCTTTTAATATAAAACAGGACAGCAAGAGTTGCTATGCGAATGTTCGAGGTAAACAGAAAGTTCAGGATGAGATCAGTCCTCTAGAAGGTATATATAGTGATGGGAACATAATAACAGAGGGATTCGTAATGGCAGAAAACCTAAAGGAGTACTTTAGTTCGGTGCTTACCAGGGAAGATATTAGTATATTACCAGTACTAGAGACTAAGTTCGAAGGGAGAGAGTCTGACTATTTAGGACAACTAATTGTAACCCCACAAATGGCAGCTATGAAAATAAGAGATATGAAGGAAAATAAATCACCTGGAGTGGATGGGATTCCTCCCAAATTACTATTGGAAATTGTAGCACAAATCAGCATACCGCTTGCAACAGCGTTCAATTTGTTATTAGAGGAGGGAATAGTTCTGTTAGAATGGAAAGAAGCAAACATTATACCATTATTTAAAAAAGATTCGAGAAACAACTTAGAGAACTATAGACCAGTGAGTTTAACATCGGTGATTTGCAAACTATTAGAAAGACTAATTAAAGATCACTTGGTTGATTTTCTTGTTAAAAATAAATTTATAAACCCATCTCAACATAGGTTTTTAAAAGCGAGGTCATGTTTAACAAATATGTTATGTTTTTTTGGAAGATGTCATAACGTGGGTAGATGAGAGATCACCAGTAGATATAATCTACTTAGATTTAAAAAAAGCCTTTGACAAAGTGCCAAATCAGAGATTACTACTTAAACTAAAAGCCCATGGCATAGGAAATGGTATGATTAACTGGATAGAAAAATGGCTTATTGATAGAAGACAAAGAGTAGTAGTTGATGGGGAGGTTTCAAACTGGAAATCGGTTTTGAGTTCCGCAGGAATCAGTATTGGGACCTATTTATTCTTAATATATATCAATGATTTTGATGATGATATGACAAGCAAGGTGTTGAAGTTTGCGGACAAAAGTGATGTAGATAGACAGCATTTACAAGATGATCTTAATAGGTTGACCGAATGGTGTGAGATGTGGCAAATGCTGACATGGGAATGAAGATGCACAATATACAATGGATGGTACTGTACTAAATACTACCGTAAAGGAAAAGGACTTAGGGTTAACTATTAGTGCTGACAAGAAGGTATCAGAACAATGTGGAATTGCAGCAGCGAAGTGAAACCAAATTATTGGATTAATTAGGCGAAATATAGTGTACAAAGAAAACGAACTAATAATACCGCTGTATAAAACAATAGTTAGGCCTCATTTAGAATATTGTATACAAGCATGGAGGCATATCGCAAGCAGGATATTGATATGCTAGAAAGAGTACAAAGGAGAGCAACCAAAATGCTACCAAAAACTCAGGAATATTAGTTATGAAATACATCTAAAAGAATGTGGTTTAACAACACTAGAAACCAGAAGATTGAGAGAAGATCAGATAGATGTGTTTAAAATATTGAATGGGTATGAAAATATTGACAGAAATATTTTTGTCGGAAAAGGAAGAGAGAAGGACTAGAGAACATGGAGTTACGTTAGCAAATAAGCAGTGTAGACTAGACATTAGAAAATGGTCATTTTCTCCTCAAAGAACAATAAATGAGTGGAACAGATTATCATCTGATTGTGTAGTTGCTAATAGTGTTAACATATTTAAACATAAAATCGACATATACCTAAGAAGGGCGTGGTATATTTAGATAGATAGGTTGGACTCTCGATAAGCTAAAGCGCTTCCTAGTCCACCTACCATATATTGAATTGAACTTTATTTCGGTCACAACATACAATCAATTTCACAAACATAACATGAATATAAAATGTAACCGAGTTGAATCTCTAGGTGACAATCTTGTTAAATCTTGTCACGGATTTTCTCTCGTCTTAGTTCGAAATGTATGATCTGGGAACACTAGTACACTGTGTGGTTTGCAATTTTTAGTAATCCTTATCGGCGAAACGGTTGTTGGCATTTGTGAAGGCATTTTCACAACTGATTTGTGCTATTTTTGATAACGTAAAGTTGAAGTTTCTATGTACATTTTTACGTCTAGTCAACAATCACTGCCTTAAAGCCTTAAATGAAATTTGAAAGGTTTCAACGCAGTCGAGGCGAAACACGCGGCGACCTGGAGAAAAACAATCAATAGCTACACCTGGCGACCCCATGTGAAAGAGAAAAGCCAAAGAATAATAATAAAAAGAAAAATGACACGGTGATATTTTATGATTTCGACTTTTTGTCTCCAATGGTACTTTAAATATATCATTTCTATCAACTGGCAATTCTTTTTATGATTTATAGTATTCAATACCTTTTATAACCTTATTTATTAGAAAGACTTACATTTCACGCACGTAGATGTTAACGGTCCACTCATTGGCTTAACGCAGAGCGCGCAGGCGCAGTGCGAGGTTTATGATTCAGTCTGCAAACACATTCGGACGCGATCAATTTCTCGCTGGGAAATATTCCGAATTACATAGATACCTTTGCGACAATT
>JAODUO010000372.1:345000-347500 GCA_025642075.2 Ridgeia piscesae
TATAAATAATATAAATAATATAAATAATATAAATAATAAATAATATAAATAATATAAATAATATTAATAATATTAATAATATAAATAATATAAATAATATAAATAATATAAATAATATAAATAATATAAATAATATAAATAATATAAATAATATAAATAACAGTAAATAATGTAAATAATGTAAATAATGTAAATAATGTAAATAATGTAAATAATGTAAATAATGTAAATAATGTAAATAATGTAAATAATGTAAATAATGTAAATAATGTAAATAATGTAAATAATGTAAATAATATAAATAATATAAATAATATAAATAATATAAATAATATAAATAATATAAATAATATAAATAATATAAATAATATAAATAATATAAATAATATAAATAATATAAATAATATAAATAATATCAATAATATCAATAATATCAATAATATCAATAATATCAATAATATCAATAATATCAATAATATCAATAATATCAATAATATCAATAATATCAATAATATCAATAATATCAATAATATCAATAATATCAATAATATCAATAATATCAATAATATCAATAATATCAATAATATCAATAATATCAATAATATCAATAATATCAATAATATCAATAATATCAATAATATAAATAATAATAATAATATCAATAATATCAATAATATCAATAATATCAATAATATCAATAATATCAATAATATCAATAATATCAATAATATCAATAATATAAATAATATAAATAATATAAATAATATAAATAATATAAATAATATAAATAATATAAATAATATAAATAATATAAATAATATAAATAATATAAATAATATAAATAATATCAATAATATCAATAATATCAATAATATCAATAATATCAATAATATCAATAATATCAATAATATCAATAATATCAATAATATCAATAATATCAATAATATCAATAATATCAATAATATCAATAATATCAATAATATCAATAATATCAATAATAATAATAATATTATAAATAATATAAATAATATAAATAATATAAATAATATAAATAATATAAATAATATAAATAACATAAATAATATAAATAATATAAATAATATAAATAATATAAATAATATAAATAATATCAATAATATCAATAATATCAATAATATCAATAATATCAATAATATCAATAATATCAATAATATCAATAATATCAATAATATCAATAATATCAATAATATCAATAATATCAATAATATCAATAATATCAATAATATCAATAATATCAATAATATCAATAATATCAATAATATCAATAATATCAATAATATCAATAATATCAATAATATCAATAATATCAATAATATCAATAATATCAATAATATCAATAATATAAATAATATAAATAATATAAATAATATAAATAATATAAATAATATAAATAATATAAATAATATAAATAATATAAATAATATAAATAATATAAATAATATAAATAATATAAATAATATCGATAATATCAACACAATATTAATAATATCAATAATATCAATAATATCAATAATATCAATAATATCAATAATATCAATAATATCAATAATATCAATAATATCAATAATATCAATAATATCAATAATATCAATAATATCAATAATATCAATAATATCAATAATATCAATAATATCAATAATATCAATATAGATAATATAAATAATATAAATAATATAAATAATATAAATAATATAAATAATATAAATAACATAAATAATATAAATAATATAAATAATATAAATAATATAAATAATATAAATAATATAAATAATATAAATAATATAAATAATATAAATAATATAAATAATGTAAATAATGTAAATAATATAAATAATATAAATAATATAAATAATATAAATAATATAAATAATATAAATAATATAAATAATATAAATAATATAAATAATATAAATAATATAAATAATATAAATAATATAAATAATATAAATAATATAAATAATATAAATAATATAAATAATATAAATAACATAAATAATATCAATAATATCAATAATATCAATAATATCAATAATATCAATAATATCAATATAAATAATATAAATAATATAAATAATATAAATAATATAAATAATATAAATAATATAAATAATATAAATAATATAAATAATATAAATAATATCAATAATATCAATAATATCAATAATATCAATAATATCAATAATATCAATAATATCAATAATATCAATAATATAAATAATATAAATAATATAAATAATATAAATAATATAAATAATATAAATAATATAAATAATATAAATAATATAATAATATAAATAATATAATAATATTAATAATATTAATAATATTAATAATATTAATAATATCAATAATATCAATAATATCAATAATATCAATAATATCAATAATATCAATAATATCAATAATATCAATAATATCAATAATATCAATAATATCAATAATATCAATAATATCAATAATA
>JAODUO010000372.1:360000-367842 GCA_025642075.2 Ridgeia piscesae
GGTCCGAATGCTCGGAGCCGTGCGGCCGGGACGGAAAACGGACGAGAGCAGTTGACGGAGAAGATCCACAGGAGATCCGTTGTAACACGCAGTCATGCGACCCGAGTAAGTATTTGGATGACATATGACTGCCTTAAGAAGACGTAGACCTGCGAGGTCTTCTTTAGTTGCGCGTCTACATCGATTATCATAATAAACAAGTTAATATTAACAATTCATTTATCCTATCTTTGTATCGACCTGATTATTACAGAATAGTTACTACGGTTAAGACTACGTCATTCGTTTGTATCCGTATTCAAGTACTTCAAATAATAACAAGACAACAATCAACGTAAGTGCCAGTTATTATGTTAATTTATCAAAGGATTTGAGTTCCAACTCAGCATAAATTGTACAACGGGTACACAGAAGTACGATTAAAAGACTTGGTTATATACTTTGTTCAAAATTGGTTTTCAAATACAACGATTGCTTCGAGCATCTCGAAGCCGTAAGCCGCTATGCAAACGTCAACAGGTCACGACGCTAATGTCCTGTTTACAAATAAGTCATATGTTAACGAAGTATTATTTTGAGTACTTATTTTGCTGTGGCCAGCAATATATTTGCGAGAAACTGGACTTATGAAAAACACCGACTAAGCTGTCCATGGTAGTTAAAGAGTGATAAAGCGTCGTCCTTGTAAACTGGTATTTCACTGACCGTTTTTTTAGTGTGGTTTTTAATGAAACCCCAAAGAATAGAGGCCGGCTTCACTAAAACAGCACTCAGATGACAACGGATGCGTTGTCATGAGCACTCATAGTTACAAGCATACAGCATTTTGAAAACAGTTATTTATGTGATGGCACACAATCAAACAATCTTCAAAACTGAAACGAATATTGATAATGGTTAATGAACCAAATATTGTGGGCGCAGGGGCCCGCCGTATGTCGCGTTGACTTGAGTATATGTGACGGTAAATGACAGGTTTGCTTAGGTGTAGATTTCAAAACGTTCTTGTTTATCCCTATAGCATATGTTATTAATAGTCATTAATATCGATGAACAAATTCAAAATATATTTTTAAGCTTTGTTAATATCTTGTCAGCAATTTATTCGAGTAGACGTTACACAGTCTATTTCGGATTTTATTCTTACATTTCGTAGATTTACTCGTAGGACGCGTTGTTTTCCCGAAATAATGCTACGATATGTAAATGTTGTAGTAACAATGAGGAACATATATTAATATTACTGCCAAAATGAATTCGCATGAATGCAACTTGAAAATCGCCCCTAATCCTAGCCATACCGAATTATCATCTGTTTAAAATATTGGCATACTACATCGCTTTGTCACAACAAATATATCGCCTATTGTCAATAACCCTACGTGACGTATGCATGGTTACATTTTTAGTTTTAGCTAATGTACTTCACAAAGTATACGCCGTAATATATGTTTTTTTTCTAGCCACGGGAGACTGCATCGGCGACGTCGTGTTTGTGCTGGACTCATCGGGCAGTATAGGTATCTTGAACTGGGCTGTTTCCCTCCAGTTCGTCATCGATGTCATGAAAGGACTGAAGATCTCGAGCGAAGGCACTCACGTCAGCGTCATCATTTACTCGACGGAAGTAGAAGCCTGCTTCACCTTGACCACATACCTTTCGGTGGATGACCTAGAGCCGGTCGTCTTCAACCTGGAGTACATGGCTGGAGTCACAAACACCGCTGATGGAATCATGGTAATGCACCAGATGCTCAAAGACCAGGGTCGTGGTTCCGATATAGCCACACCCATCGGCGTTGTCATCACAGACGGCGTGTCCAACGTCGACGAGAGTAGAACCATTCCTGAGGCAGACTTAGCAAAAGCCGACGGAATTCAAATGTTTGCGGTCGGTAAGTAGTGTCGTATATGTATCTACCTTATTGTCCACTAAAGTAACACATCTCAGAAATGGATTCTGCATACACAGATCTTCGAGACAATATTGGTGTCGATTAGTTTTTAATAATGCAACAATGATAAATATTGGCAACACTGCCATGCTAGGTTACTGAAAGCGTACTTTTAAGCTGATATTGAACTATAGGATGTAATATAATATTTTTTCATTTTGTTTGCATTATTTATGTATTAGTAATAATTCATCTGCGGTGGTATGTATGGTTATTGTGAGTAGTGTTATCTGCTAAAAGCGAGATGGTCTATTTTTATGTTGTTTTAAGTAATTTATTATTCTTAATCGTTATACTATTTATTTTTACTATACCGACTCGATTATTAATGTACTTTGGTTTTGAAACATTAATATTAGTTGATTAATAAATCGTTTATGTAAATTGTGTTCTGGGTGGCCTGTATGCCAGTGGTCTCCAAGGTCTGGCTCAATCAACCTTTATTTTCAGATATATGTTTGAGTGTATTTGCTTTTGGTTTATCCGAATAAATTCCCCCGTCTTCGTTTTCTGCATAAGGGTAGGTCAAATATGAGGGAAAGTTTGTTCTAGTCACAAATTAATTTACAGAGGAGTCCAACAGGGAGCAAATATGGCGATATTACGTATCCATGACAAGAGTGTTTGATGCAGTAAAGACAGTTGTGTTTATTCATTCAGCAATTGGTGATAACGAAATCAACATGGACGAAATAAAAGGCATTGCCACCAACGACGACTATGTGTTCCATGCTACTACTTACGGAGAAGTACAAGATTTGACGGATACAATTGCTGCAATGATATGCAAAATAAGTATTAGTAAGTATATACATACATACATGCATACATACATACATACATACATACATACATACATGCATACATGCATACATGACATACATGCACTACATGCAACAGCAACAGCACACATGCACACACGCACACACGCACACACGCACACATGCACACACGCACACCGCACACCATACACGCCACACGCACAGCACACACGCACACACGCACACACCACAGCAACACGCACACACGCACACACGCACACACGCACACACCACACACGCACACACGCACACACGCACACACGCACACACGCACACACGCACACACGCACACACGCACACACGCACACACGCACACACGCACACACGCACACACGCACACACGCACACACGCACACACGCACACACGCACACACGCACACACGCACCACACCACGCACACCGCACACAGCACACGCACACACGCACACACGCACACACGCACACACGACACACGCACACACGCACACACGCACACACGCACACACGCACACGCACACACGCACACACACGCACACACGCACACACGCACACACGCACACACGCACACACGCACACACGCACACACGCACACGACGCACACACGCACACACGCACGACACGACACACGCACGACGCACACGCACACACGCACACACGCACACGCACACACGCCACACGCACACACGCACACACGCACACACGGCACACACGCACACAGCACACTGCGACACGACACAGACACAGCCACACACGCTACCACGACACTGACACAGCACACCGAGCCGCACACACGCCACACGGCAACACGCAACAGCACCGCCTGCGACGCCGCACGCAACGCACACATGCGCGCGACCCGCACGCTACAGCACTACGACCAGTAACCGACACACGGCCACGCACGCGCCTGACGCACATGCGCTACCGCGACCAGCGGACCCGCAGCACGCCTGCGCCGACAGCGACGCCCGCCCACGCGCGACTGCACAGACCGCGAACACGCACGCGACAGCACGCGACACGACGACGCCGCGCACGCGCCGACCGCCGCGACCCGCGACACGCGCCGGCAGCACGCGCACCGACCTGGCGCACGGCCGCGCAGCCACGCACTGACGCCATGCGACGACCACGCGCACGCCACGCGACCGCGCGACCGGCCGCGACACGCGACGCGACGCAACCGCAGCACACTGCACTGCGACGCGCGACCGGCGACCGACCACACGCACCCGCGACCACGCACACACGCTACACCGCACACCGCCACACGCACGGCACCACGCACCGACACACGCACGCACGCACCAGCACCCCGCACGCACGCACACGACGCACGCACACGCACACACGCCCACGCACACGCCACGCGCACACCAGCACACCGCACCCGCGACTACACGCACACCGCGACACACGCACCACGCACACACGCCACACGCACACACGCACACACGCACACCGACACGCACACACGCACAGCAGCACACGCACACGCACACACGCACACACGCACACACGACAGCACACACGCACACACGCACACACGCACACACGCACACACGCACACACGCACACACGCACACACGCACACCGACACGACACACACGCACACACGCACACGCACACACGACACACGCACACACGCACACACGCACACAGCACACACGCACACACGCACACACGCACACACGCACACATGCACACACACAGCACACAGCACACAGCACACACACACACACACACACACACACACACACACACACACACACACACACACACACACACACAACAACACATACATCACTACAACATACATACATACATACATACATACATACATACATACATACATACATACATACATACATACATACATACATACATACATACATACATACATACATACATACATACATACATACATACATACATACATACATACATACATACATACATACATACATACATACATACATACATACATACATACATACATACATACATAATATGTCCGTTAGCACCGGAAAAGTGAAATTGCTACTACTTATTGTCCGTCGACAGCCAGAACAATCATAAAAATCACATAGAAGTTGCTTTTAAAATATATTTGTTCTTCGGACAAGTGAACTATAAACATATGAAAATACAAATACAAAACATAAAAAATATATGAACTGTAATACATTGTCTCGGCAATCCAGTTTTCAATGATCAGTTGTTTTGCGATCATTCATTGCTGTTCGCACTATTAAGGTTGTGCTTGACTTGTTTTCAATAGGTTACCACGAGGAATGTGGTGAATGCGGGCAATTCGGGGAATGTGACGCCGACCAGTGTAACGTTCCAGGATCAAAGGAAGGCACCAAAGAATGCTGGGAAGTGAGAGATTCGGATGGTGTAGAAAGAGAGAATTCAAGAAAAACGGTACCGTGCACCGAACCATGCAGCATTACATGTGTAGAAGTCTGTGACGACGAATGTGGAAACCTCGGACCGTGCAGCGAATCATGTGGAGCAGATGGCATAACGAAAGGCACCAAAGAATGCTGGACTGTTAATGGGGACACCCGTGTGGAAATCCCCAGCAGTAGACATACAGTTGACTGTGACGAGACGTGCTTCAATAAATGTCCAGTAGAAGTATGTGACGACGAATGTGGAAACTTCGGACCATGCAGCGAATCATGTGGCGCTGACGGTATCATGAAAGGCACCAAAGAATGCTGGCTGGTTGATGCAGACACCCGTGTGGAACTCCCCAGGCAGTAGACGATACAGTTGACTGTGAAGGGCCGTGCTTCAATAAATGTCCAGTAGAAGTATGTGACGACGAATGTGGAAACTTCGGACCGTGCAGCGAATCATGTGGAGCTGACGGTATCATGAAAGGCACCAAAGAATGCTGGCTGGTTGATGCAGACACCCGTGTGGAACTCCCCAGCAGTAGACATACAGTTGACTGTGACGGGCCGTGCTTCATTCCCTGTCCGACATGTAAAGTATACAATTTATACTTTATTATAATTATTGTATTGTGTTCATTTTTTTATTACGGACCGTATTCTGCTCATACGTATTATAAATAAAGTACGCACTGAATATATTTATAAGTTGATAACGTTGTCGTAATATGATGTAACATTTTGATTTACACATTCAGAGTTATTTATGTTTTTCATGTTTCACGCTAGGGGCACCTGACTGTTCCCGCTGCGACTACACGAAGGGACAGATCTGGATTGAGGACCGGTACAACTGTCATATGTATTATATATGTGAGCCCCTCGGCAACGGCGACTACCGGATACACCACATGACTTGTGGGGTACAATTCTGGGACAAGGCCTATCACACGTGTGTGAACGTCATGCCTCTCGATGCCGACTGCGAAATAGGACCAATTTCTCTTTACTTCCAACCTTCGACCACAAGAGGTAAATCTACGATATTGTTTTGCTAACAAATTATATGATCATCAGTTAATTGAATAACTGGTACTCATTCAGACTACTCTTTCTATAATCGTATACATAGATGTTTGTGAAGCTACATCAGCATATTTTCTGGTACTTCTCAATTTCGGGCTAAGCAATAGGAAACTCATATCAACAGAAACCCAAACAAACATTCAATTATCCATATTATAATTTTCTAACATTTAGTTTAATATAATTTGTGCAATACACCTTTTTGAATGTCTGCGTTTGTGAAATATTTACAATTGTTAGTATTGTGTAATTGTTCTGTTTCTAATAATAGTGCAAACCAATGTCTACATTTGATTGTCCCCTAATGACCGTCACAATTCAGACGGAATAGTTAACATTCACGTTGCAAAAAGTATAATTATCTTTAGGATAATTATTATGCAACTAAAATAAGATACACTTGAGAAATGGACGACATTTACAGTGCCTTGCCCATATGAGCCTTACCCTGGCGATGCATCCAAGTTCTGGGTTAGTGGAGATCCACTGACAATAAGTAACTGCGTGCAAGGAATGGAATTCGTCAACATTGGTGACCTTTGCGACTGTCTCCCGGCCGGGCCAGGTAAGCAATAGCCGACAGTAATTTTTTATTTGGTAGTATGTACGCAAACGACGGGTTTTCCAGCCAACTATGAAGTCTGGCCATAAGCTATCTATTTCTGTTTAATGTTCCTTTATAGCGAATCGGACTCGGTATTGCTTTTTGAACTGAAAGTTTATTTGCTGTATGTGATGTACAGGCGTTACAGTAGACAACCAACTAAGCGTGCATATACTGAAATATCAAATTTTGAAGACACGTCTTTATTAATAATATACAAAATAAAGATACCATGTTAAAAAATTAACTATGAATAGATATATTCTGAAATATATACGAAATTAAAACAGAAAAATACTTAACCTTCCTATACTTACAACATAATTGTTAATGACATGAATGAAGCAAAACCTATATTCTAGAAAAGTGAAGTTTACTAAATTCAAACATAAATTTATTACTCACTGTCAGACTCCTCGAAAATACATTTCGCTTTCGTCAGTAACATCGCTACATACATCCTTGATGTGACGTCACATGTAAGTAGTGCCATCAAAGGAGAGAGTCAGCTATATTAGAATTGTTTAAATGTAATTGTAACAGTTTCTAAATTGTAAAAATTAATTGCAATAAATAATGTGTCCCAAGTAAGGACCACATGGACATGTCTTGATAAATAACAAACTGGCAAAGCTATATTCCAGTTTACAAAAAAGAGAAACAACATTCGTTTTGTAATTATGTACCTCTATCTCTTCTGCCCGCTATGTCAAATGAACTGGAGAAATATGTTTTGCCCAATTATGTATTTCATTCAATATTGATTGATGAATTTAAATAATACGTTATACATGGTGAAAAACCTTACTTATTCCATAACTACCTACATAAATGTAAACAGTATTCTGGAATTGATAATATAAAATCAAACTGTCTAACAATTACATCGGACATAATTAAGGCTCAATCCCAGGACTTTGTTTTTAATTATATATGATTTTGCTCATGCCAGAAACATTTTAAATGTCATTATTGATTTCATTTTTGACACA
>JAODUO010000373.1:0-27500 GCA_025642075.2 Ridgeia piscesae
CACACTGTGTCACACCATGTCACACTGTCACTGCACTGGCTGGAAGCAGCCACAGTTAAGAGCTTTCTGGACAGTGTGACATCACTTTTATTCACTGAGGGCAGAAACGGTTGTGAGAGGAAGAGGAGGGAGGGAGGGACACAATGAGGGAAAGGGACACTGAAAAGAACAGGGTAAGGGAGAGGATGAGGAAGAGAGAGGGAGGGATGGAATGAGATAGAAGAGGGAGAGAGAGAGAGAGAGAGAGAGAGAGAGAGAGAGAGAGAGAGAAAGACAAAAAGAGAGAGAGAGCGAGAGAGCGAGAGAGACAGACAGACAGACAGAGAGATAGAGAGCGATAGAAAGACAAAGAAAGACAGAGAGAGACAGGCAGACAGAAACACAGAGAGAAGACAGACAGAGACAGAGACTAGTCTGTTGCCAGCTCACCATGGGTTCTCTGTTCATCTGTTTCTTCGACTCTCAGTGGAGGAACGGAAGCACCTCTGAACTCCTCCTAGTCTACACCCCGTGTCAAACACCTCAGCCTCACCAAACTATCTGTTATGCACAACAACTCTAACTTAGGATGGAACTATCGATTACATACAACTATATTCATATAGGACAAACCTGCCGATTACATACAACAACACTCAGGTCAGACATGTCTATTGTATACAAGAAAAGTCAGAGAACAAGTAATAACATAATAAGTTGTCATCACATAGTGAACTTGTACTATGCTGCATTCTACCATCACATGACGTAGTCACATTTTCCTGTATTTTACTGTCTCATTACTGTCACTGGACCATACTCATTGTCACATTACTGTCACATTACATACTTACATTATGCCTTTTCGACTGTCATATGCCTTACTTACATTGTGCCATATTCACTTACTCTTGCTATACTTACACTGTGGGTATAATTGTCGTATGCCCTACTTACATAGTGCCATACTCTACGGTCACAAGCTATAATTACACCGTGCCATACTCTACTGTCACATGATGTACTTACATTGTGCTGTACTCTATTGTCACATGCCATACTTACATTGTGCTTTAATCTACTCTCTCATGCTGTACTTACATTGTGTCATATGCTACTGTCAAATGCTGTACTTACATTGTGCCGTACTCGACTGATAGACTTCTTTGGTATAAACAACATTATCATCCTATTTGCACACAAAGAAACACACAAACTTACTTGGATCTCACCCAACCAAAGAGACAAGAAACAAATTTACCACCTTCTCATCAGTGGCAAGTGGCGAAAATCCTTACAAGATGTACGTTTTAGAAAAGGAGCGGATGTTGGCAGCGATCACCACCTTGTTGTCAAACACATCAAACTGAAGCTTAAAAGAACTGTAACACCAATTAGGCTGTTGAAATGGGGTTCGATGTCTCCAAGCTGAAAGATGCTGGCAACAGACCCGCAGTGCAGTGTGTGTGTGTGTGTGTGTGTGGTGTGTGTGTGTGTGTGTGTGTGTGTGTGTGTGTGTGTGTGTGTGTGTGTGTGTGTGTGTGTGTGTGTGTGTGTGTGTGTGTGTGTGTGTGTGTGTGTGTGTCTGTGTGTCTGTGTGTGTTTGTGTGTTTGTGTGTTTGTGTGTTTGTGTGTTTGTGTGTTTGTGTGTTTGTGTGTTTGTGTGTTTGTGTGTTTGTGTGTTTGTGTGTTTGTGTGTTTGTGGTGTGTTATATGTATGGAGTGTGCTTGTAGAAGTACGTGTATAATGTATGTGAAATACTATGACATTGCTTGATTGAATAATACAAAAAGTATTTGAATACAATGGCCACTTTAAAATAGGATCAATTTAGAAATGCACAAAGTAGTGTCTTCATAAGGGTCACACTGTTGGTGTCAACCCTGTCAAGAGACTGACCAGCTCCAGATGTGACAATTCTTATTTACCTTGTTTGTTTCTCTTGTTCAAGGGAAACGATTCTTGTGGGGCACCATAACATTGGGGTTATCCTCCAGTACTCACACATTCTACAAACACAGACAAGATTCATCATTCAACTTAGTACACCATACCGTGTCACACTGTGTCACACCATGTCACACTGTCACTGCACTGGCTGGAAGCAGCCACAGTTAACAGCTTTCTTGACAGTGTGACATCACTTTTATTC
This sequence comes from Ridgeia piscesae, assembly GCA_025642075.2. Taxonomy (NCBI): domain Eukaryota; kingdom Metazoa; phylum Annelida; class Polychaeta; order Sabellida; family Siboglinidae; genus Ridgeia; species Ridgeia piscesae. The sequence goes on from JAODUO010000373.1 coordinate 2,133, forward strand.
ACTGAGGGCAGAAACGGTTGTGAGAGGAAGGGAGGGAAGGAGGGACACAATGAGGGAAAGGGACATAGAAAGGGACACTGAAAAGAACAGGGTAAGGGAGAGGATGAGGAAGAGAGAGGGAGGGATGGAATGAGATAGAAGAGGGAGAGAGAGAGAGAGAGAGAGAGAGAGAGAGAGAGAGAGAGAGAGAGAGAGAGAGAGAGAGAGAGAGAAAAGAGAGAGACAAAAAGAGAGAGAGAGAGCGAGGGGGGGGGAGAGAGAGAGAGAGAGAGAGAAAAGAGAGAGAGCGAGAGAGCGAGAGAGCGAGAGAGCGAGAGAGCGAGAGAGACAGACAGACAGACAGACAGACAGACAGACAGACAGACAGACAGACAGACAGACAGACAGACAGACAGACAGAGACAGACAGACAGAAAGGAAGAGAGCGATAGAAAGACAAAGACAAAGACAGAGAGAGACAGGCAGACAGAAACACAGAGGAGGCAGACAGAGAAAGACTAGTCTGTTGCCAGCCACGTGGTTTTTGTTCATCTGTTTTTTCATTCAGTGGAGGAAGGGAAAGACTCTGAGACTTTAGTCTACCCCCCCTGTGTCAAACACCTGCCTCCCAACACTCACACACACACACACACACACACACACACACACACACCCCTGCACTACTGGTCTGTTGCCAGCATCTTTCAGCTTGGAGACATCGAACCATTTCAACAGCCTAATGGGTGTTACAGTTCTTTTAAGCTTCAGTTTGATGTGTTTGACAACAAGGTGGTGATCGCTGCCAACATCCGCCCCTTTTCTAAAACGTACATCTTGTAAGGATTTTCGCCACTTGCCACTGATGAGAAGGTGGTAAATTTGTTTCTTGTCTCTTTGGTTGGGTGAGATCCAAGTAAGTTTGTGTGTTTCTTTGTGTGCAAATAGGATGATAATGTTGTTTATACCAAAGAAGTCTATCAGTCGAGTACGGCACAATGTAAGTACAGCATTTGACAGTAGCATATGACACAATGTAAGTACAGCATGAGAGAGTAGATTAAAGCACAATGTAAGTATGGCATGTGACAATAGAGTACAGCACAATGTAAGTACATCATGTGACAGTAGAGTATGGCACGGTGTAATTATAGCTTGTGACCGTAGAGTATGGCACTATGTAAGTAGGGCATACGACAATTGAGTACACCACAGTGTAAGTATAGCAAGAGTAAGTCGAATATGGCACAATGTAAGTAAGGCATATGACAGTCGAGAAAGGCATAATGTAAGTATGTAATGTGACAGTAATGTGACAATGAGTATGGTCCAGTGACAGTAATGAGACAGTAAAATACAGGAAAATGTGACTACGTCATGTGATGGTAGAATGCAGCATAGTACAAGTTCACTATGTGATGACAACTTATTCTGTTATTACTTGTTCTCTGACTTTTCTTGTATACAATAGACATGTCTGACCTGAGTGTTGTTGTATGTAATCGGCAGGTTTGTCCTATATGAATATAGTTGTATGTAATCGATAGTTCCATCCTAAGTTAGAGTTGTTGTGCATAACAGATAGTTTGGTGAGGCTGAGGTGTTTGACACGGGGTGTAGACTAGGAGGAGTCTCAGAGAGTGCTTCCGTTCCTCCACTGAGAGTCGAAGAAACAGATGAACAGAGAACCCATGGTGAGCTGGCAACAGACTAGTCTCTGTCTCTGTCTGTCTCTCTCTCTGTGTTTCTGTCTGCCTGTCTCTCTCTGTCTCTATCTTTGTCTTTCTATCGCTCTCTATCTCTCTGTGTCATAGAAGGTGGATCCTTTCTACGTATTCAGAGCATGTTTACAAGGATAGTTTTTGGGTCAAAATAAATTATTGTGCAATATATAGTACATCAATATCACTAATATGGCGATGTGTGAAGGAGTTGTAAATTTAACATAACACTTTACATCCGGGACCTGAAACCCACAAGTCTGCATAGCTCGATCAGTTGGTAAACACGGTCTTTGATTGTGTTCGTTTAAAAAATCAAAAGGACACCGGTTCGATCCTGACACAAAACCATTAATATTTCTTTTACACTTTTGTTTATGTTTTCACTAAATAATTATTATAAACCAAACCATTTTAAATCAATGAATGGTGTACTGCTTGTTTTTTATTTGTTATAGTAATTATTTATTCTGACAACAATGAAATTATGGTAATTATTTAATTATAATTAACAATGATGCATATTTCTAAATATTCTACACTTAAAAACATATTGTGATTTGTCTTGATAACTGAAATTCAGAAATATACATCGTCGTTATAAACAATTAACATGTTTTAATTTTCGTGGCGTAAAAATAGTTGCTACAAAAATGAAACAAATACAAGCAGTAGTCTACATCATTGCTTTGATTTATAATTATTATTATTTTATGAAAAGTTAAATAAAAAAGTCAATGGTTTCGTGTGGGGTATAAAAGGATGTAATATGATACGAATTCAAGCATTACACGGACGGAATCGGTGTGAACTGTCATCACATTGTCATCGAGAATGTAGATACAGTAGACAGGGTATCGGTCAAAACGGCGACAAATCCAAAACGACGACACGCCAAAACGGCAACACATCCATTGCATGTAGACGTAGTCTAGTCATGGACGGGTCCCGTCATAGACATACGTTATAAAATTACAAATTCACTCAGCAGTTTCGTTATGAATAGTAAGACGTTTTTAGTAGTAGAAACGTATAAACAAGTAACCATTACTTGCCACAATAATCATAAAACAGATGTTACCCAATAGTCGAGCAACACGAAACGCGGCACTCATACAAAACTAAATCGTGCCGTGAGCGATAAAGGAAGTAAACAAACACATTACCTCGTCAGTTCGTAAATAATAGTTCTGGTTCTTTTGATAATTTAGATTGTAAAGTTTATCCAGAATGTGAGGGAACATAAATGGTGTTTTTGTACAGAATAATTTATTCGTATGCAGCAATTAAATGTTTTCTAAAATATCTGCGCTCTGCCAGCTCTGCCTCTGGGCATCTCTCAAATTCAACTTACAAATATTAAGTACTCAGACAATAACAAACATGACGGATACAATGGTTCGCTTCGTTGGTTATTAATACGTTAATATGTCACCATGCATAAATAGAAAACGACACGATTCCATAACATGCAGCAATTGAAAGAGCCTCAAAAACATACCAACCAAGAACTAAGAAGGGAAATGTTGCACGTGGAAATGACGCGTAGTTTGACTGTTATCGTCAGATGGCACCACTGAGTGGATATTTCAGTGTGAAGTCAAAGATTCTAATTTGTTATAGTGCAAAACACCTACTGGGGCATCACGCACTAGTATTGGTGGTTGGTTTCAGGATGACTGGCTTCGTGTTATCTGGAAGTGAAATGAGAGCGTTTGTGCTTGGAAATATGGGATTAGGGTGGGGAGGATGGGGAAAATATGTCAGTGATGGGGAGGGTGGGGGTGAGGTAGGACGGGGTGTGGCGGGGGACTGGGGTGGTGGTGTGTGTGTTGGAGGTGCCTGAAGGGTGCAGTTGTTAGGTTAATGTCATGCAATGCACCCTTGAAGGCGTCGAGGTTGTTGTGAGTAAATATATTAGATGGAAGTCTGTTCCATTGGGCTATTGTTCGGGGAAAGAAGCTGTATTTTAATAACTGTCATTCAGAAATACTAAATGTATCGTGTGGTGTCCTTCAGGGTTCCATTTTGGGACCAAAATTATATATCATGTATATTAATTAATGACATCTGTAAAGTCTCACAAGTGTTCAAGTATATTTTATTTGCTGATGATACAAATCTATTATGTTGTGATAGAGACTTAAATGAACTTGTTTGGATGATAAATGGTGAATTAGAACAACTGCATAAGTGGTGTTCTGTAAAATGTCTCTTAATTAATATATCAAAAACTAATTACATGATTTTTGGTAATCGCAGAATAACTGCAGATATTTGTGTTAGAATAAATAAAGAGAAAGTCAATAGAGTAAATTCCACACAATTTTTAGGTGTAGTAATTGATGACAAAATAAACTGGAAAAGTGACATTTTATCAATAAGATCTAAGCTGTCAAAATGTTATGTTATTAAGTATAGAACCAGTTCCTTGATTAACAAACATGGTATGCATATTTTGTACTATTCTCATTTCATGCCTTATATTATGTATTGTGCTGAAGTATGGGTTACACATATGCTGCAAATGTTCATTGTTTAGTTTTATTACAGAAAAGGGTTATAAGATTAATTGGTGGTGCCAAAAGACTTGATCACACAAACTCTTTCACAATGTACATATTCTTAAATTACCAGATCTTGTAAAACTAAAAACTGCTATAATTATGTTTAAGGCATATATTGTTATATATTACCAATGAATGTAAAAAAATTATTCAGAATACATGAATCACGATATTCATCCAGGCATAAATGTAAGTTCAAGCAAATCTATGTACGTACTAACTTAAAAACTTTGGAACACCCTCAATAATTCACTGATTAGTTGTAAAAATGGTCATCATTTCAAAAAGTGTTATACTGTTGAATAGTTTGTGTCCTAGACTATTTTGCCAACATAAATTAGATAACTAAATTAAACGTTCACATTGTTTATTGTTATAAAGGTTTTTCTTCAATAAATGTCACAATGTCTTTTTTTCGATTAAATGTCATATGGTTATACATGTAAATAGTGTTGTCGCACTTTCTATTGCACTGTTCAGATGCTTTATGTATGTAATTAAGCAATTATAAAGGTAAACATGATAAATATTGTACTTCTTTTACCTTTTTTAGTTTTACAGCACATTTGTAAATGCATGTGCTGATGAGAAACCAGGAATAATTTGGGGTCTATGTTCCCAAGATTGTGACAACTTCCCTGTATCTACAACTGTGACTCATACTTTATGTTCCTAAGATTGTGATGACTTCCCTGTATCTACAACTATGACTCATACTTTATGTTCCTAAGATTGTGACGACTTCCCTGTATCTACAACTATGACTCATGCTTTATGTTCCTAAGATTGTGACGACTTCCCTGTATCTACAACTATGACTCATACTTTATGTTCCTAAGATTGTGACGACTTCCCTGTATCTACAACTATGACTCATGCTTTATGTTCCTAAGATTGTGACGACTTCCCTGTATCTACAACTATGACTCATGCTTTGTTCCTAAGATTGTGACAACTTCCCTGTATCTACAACTGTGACTCATACTTTATGTTCCTAAGATTGTGATGACTTCCCTGTATCTACAACTATGATTCATGCTCTGTTCCTAAGATTGTGAAAACTTCCATGTATCTACAACTATGACTCATACTTTATGTTCCTAAGATTGTGACAACTTCCCTGTATCTACAACTATGACTCATACTTTGTTCCTAAGATTGTGACAACTTCCCTGTATCTACAACTATGACTCATACTTTATGTTCCTAAGATTGTGACAACTTCCCTGTATCTACAACTATGACTCATACTTTATTTCCTAAGATTGTGATAACTTCCCTGTATCTACAACTATGACTTGTACTTTATGTTCCTAAGATTGTGACAAATATGACTCAAGAGACATTTTTTTTAATGCATACTATAATTAATGACATGATTAATTAATCTTGACTAACCCTTACAACAAATACATCACTGACAGCATTCGTGTATACATGTTCATTCACATAGATTGAGCTATAAAAAACCTTATAACATATACATTGATGATTACATTGTTGCATACATATATTCATTCATGAGGATTAACATACAAATAATGAATTGATCATCATATTTTAGTCAACGATATGTATGTTCGTCAAATCCCTTTATGTCTACCATTGTCAATTTAACAATCATTATAGAAACAGCACCATTGCAATGGGCTTGCTTGCGTACAATTTTTTATAAGTTTTGGTAACTTTTACATCTACATCAATTTTTGGTAACTTTTACGTCTACTTTTCACATAATGTGAATGGTTGTGACAATTCAGACCATCAAATACAATAAAATACATTGTCTTTTAACATTTGCATACAGGGATTCATGATATAGAATTTTAGAGAATCTACTACACTGCTGTCCATTGAAATTTTTTTGTACACACATTTGTCTTCATGTGATTAGTTAAATTACGCTTTCGAGTAAACTGGCATCCTCATCTTTCACACTTGTGTGGTTTCCCTAATGCGAGGGAAAGAAATGTTTTTGTACAAACATTTGTCTTCATGTGATTAGCTAAATTACGCTTTCGGGTAAACTGGCATCCACATCTTTCACACTTGTGTGGTTTCCCTGATGTGACTCATGTGAGGGAAAGAAATTTTTTTGTACAAACATTTGTCTTCATGTGATTAGTTAATCTGCTCTTTCGTACAAACTGGCATCCACATCTTTCACACTTGTGTGGTTTTCCTGATGCGAGGGAAAGAAATTCTATTGTACAAACATTTGTCTTCATGTGAATAGCTAAATCATGCTTTCGAGTAAACTGGCATCCACATCTTTCACACTTGTGTGGTTTTGTGAGGGAAAGAATTGTTTTGGTACAAACGTTTGTCTTCATGTGATTAGCTAAATTACTCTTTCGTGCAAATTGGCGTCCACATTTTTCACATTTATGTGGTTTCCCTCCTGTGTGAATGCACATGTGAGCTGTTAAGTAATAGTTCTTCGCGAATTGTTTATCACATTCAGAACATTTGAAAATTTTCTCCCCCGTGTGCATTTGTTGGTGTCGTGTCAAGTGCCCTTTCCGTGCATAGGTAGCGTCACAAATGTTACACTTGTAACATTTCTCACCAATGTGCTGTTGCTTTAAATCGACATCTCTCGCAAAGCTATCGCGACAAGTGTCAGACTGATCAAGGTCAACACCAGCGTGAATGAGCTGATGTCTGGCCAATCCAGTCTTCACTGCAAATGATTTACCACAGATGTCGCATTTGAACGGTTTTTCGTCTGTGTGAACGAACTGGTGTCTTCTGAAAGCGGTCTTCCACACAAACTTCTTCCCACAGATGTCACACGTGAAAGATTTCTCCTCTGTGTGAATGTTCTGATGCAAGATTAAATTTGCCTTATGTGCAAAGACTTTCCCACATGTGTCACATTCTAAACTTGGTTTCTCGTGAGTGCGCCGATGCATGGTATATGCATTCTTCTGTACAAATTCTTTCCCACAGGTCTCGCATTTTAAAGTGTCTTTCTTTACGTGAGTATGCATATGGTTGCTTAAATACTTCTTCAGAGTAAATGTTTTCCCACAAATGTCACATTTGAACGGTTTCTCACCAGTGTGACTTCGCTGGTGACCAACGAAGAGAGACTTCTGTGCAAATTGTTTTTCACAGATGTCACATTTGAAAGTTTTATCCACATGAGTACGTTGATGCTTTTGTAAATCATTCTTTGCTGCAAACTCTGCATCGCAAGTGTCACATTTGTAGGGTTTCTCCCCGGAGTGAAACAGCAAATGGCGTTTTAAATGATTACCTTGCGAAAACTGCGCACCACAGAGGTAACATTTGTAGGGTTTCTCACCTGTGTGAATGCGCATGTGGATTGCTAAATACTTCGTTGTTGCAAACTTTGCATCACATCTGTCACAAACGTAAGGTTTCTCTTCGGTGTGAATGCGCACATGATTCATCAGAGAATTTTTATGTGTAAATTCCTTGCCACACGTGTCACATTGGAAAGGTTTCTCTGCCATGTGGATGCACATATGCCTTGTCAAAACACCTTTCTCTGCAAACCTTACACCACACGTGTCACACCTGTAACATTTCTGATCAGCATGCACGGTCTGATGCTCGTTAAATTTGTGTCTCTGTAGATCATAACTTTGTTTGAAGGCTGCCTCACATGTGTCACATTTGTAGTGTTTCTGTCTACTGTGGATGCGCAGATGTCTCTTCAGGTTACTACTGTCCACAAATGTTGCCCCACACGTGTCACATTTGAAAGTCTTCTCTCGTGTGTGAGTGCGAATGTGCCTATGTAGATCATAATTTCGCTTGAATGCTGCCTCACATGTGTCACATTTGTAGGGTTTCTCCATAGTCTGAGAACACATGTGATTCCCTAGCTGACTTCTCTCTATAAACTGTTTCTCACAAATGTCACATTTGAAAAGTTTCTCCTCAGACTGAGAACATGTGTGATTCTTTAACAGTCTTCTCGTTATAAACTCTTCCCCACAAGTATCACATTTATAGAGTTTCTCCTCAGACTGAGAACACGTGTGATTCTTTAGCAGTCTTCTCGTTATAAACTCTTCCCCACAAGTTTCACATTTGTAGAGTTTCTCCTCAGACTGAGAACATGTGTGATTCTTTAGCAGTCTTCTCGTTATAAACTCTTCCCCACAAGTTTCACATTTATAGAGTTTCTCCTCAGACTGAGAACATGTGTGATTCTTTAGCAGTCTTCTCTTTACAAATTCTTCCCCACAAGTGTCACATTTGTAGAGTTTCTCCTTAGACTGAGAACATGTGTGATTCTTTAGCAGTCTTCTCTTTACAAATTCTTCCCCACAAGTGTCACATTTGTAGAGTTTCTCCCCAGACTGAGAACATGTGTGATTCTTTAGCAGTCTTCTCTTTACAAATTCTTCCCCACAAGTGTCACACTTGTAGAGTTTCTCCTCAGACTGAGAACACCTGTGATTCTTTAGCAGTCTTCTCTTTACAAATTCTTCCCCACAAGTGTCACATTTGTACAGTTTCTCTCCAGTGTGTGAAAAAATGTGACACTTTAATTGTCTTTTCTTTGAGAATGATTCCCCACATCTGTCACATTCATAGCGTTTCTCTCCAGGGCCTCCAGTATCTGTTGTCTCTGCCGTATCAGAGGAAACACTCCCAGTCGTCATACAGGAGACGTCAGCCATTCTGGGTTATGTTGAACAGTTCTGACCTGCTCAGCCGTCTACAGCTGTAATCTTCTGAAACAGTAAAAGTCCGACTAAATAACATAATCATGCCCTTAGTGTAACTGTAAATGTATTACCCTTGTTTGAAGAATGTGATATGAAATATAGGTATCACAACTATGGATTAGTGAATGTTATGTTTGCAAGGTATGTTTTATTCTTAATTTGTGTGCTAGTTTTAGCTTTAATAACGTTGCAATTTTAATGGTAAATTGTAAAGTACATTTTATAATTTTTTAGTTTGGTATTTACTTATTGTACAGGTCTCCAGTTTTATTGAATTATTGAATTTTATTCAGTCTGATATAAACTTACTCAGTATAATATAGTCGTCAGCCCACTGTGCCATAGGGTACTGGTTGGAGAAATGTATTTTTAAGCATCTGATGTAAGATACATATTTATTGCCACTGACTTGCAAAACTAAAGGTTGAGAAATGGAGAAAAAAAATTACTGATCACGTCAAAATATAACAAAGGCAGTTTCCCCTAACTTACAAGTTTCTAGGACTGCTTTAGATGCTTTTTAGTTTGGTATTTACTTATTGTACTGGTCTCCAGTTTTATTTAATTGTTGAATTTTATTCAGTCTGATATAAACTTACTCAGTATAATATTAGTCGTCAGCCCATTGTGTCATAGGGTATTGGTTGGAGAAATGTACTAAATTTATTTGTAAGCATCTGATGTAAGACACATATTTATTGCCACTGACTTGCAAAGGCCAAGCTAAAGGTTGAGAAATGGAGAGAAAAATTACTGATCAAGTCGAAATATAACAAAGGCAATTTCCACAAAATAACAAGATTCTAGGACTGCCTTAAACGAAGTTAGAGCTACAATTCTTCAAACTTTGCATAACATGTCACGGAGAACACGCAAATGCATAGCCATAGGCCTACACCATACAGACACACATTTGTTTAAGCCCAGATATCTCAATATAATTATTAGTAATTTTAGTTGTTTCTCTTTTACCTACATACTACTATAATTGTACTCACCCTCTCCGTCTGAGCTTGGCACAGGAGACCTGTCTACATAACCTACATGGTTGTCATCAATTCCACGGACAACTGGGTTTATCTAGGTAAATGACAATGAACTGCTACCACAACACACTAGCTCAGCTCGCCCGACGGTCTCGTGCGACGATGGCAATAGTCATTGATTATCGCCCACCGATTCACCTGTTTAATAGCGACGTTTACGAATGTTAAAGATATATGACTGCGTCGGTCTCGTCAACAAATGCGTTATCGCAACATGCACTAAAAAAACGATTGCTTCTTAAATACCCTGGCAACACCGTCAAAGAGATTGCATTCTGACTCTGCAACCATGAGGCCGGTTTCATCATTTATGCATAGTTTGACCGTTAGACGGCAACACTGAGCAGATATTTCCGCACCAGACTCCGTTAGGTGGCAGCACGTGTTTGCCCCATAACTAGCTTTTCGGCGCAGTTGAAATCAATATAAAATCAAAATACCTTTATTTATCCCTCACGGGAAATTCTCTTACGCAGCCGAGCGACTGTGAATTACCACATTATAATCGTTTGGACGGGATGAGCTTGGTTGGACGAACGTCGCAACATGCTGTTTCAGGCCTGTAACCATGTCCATGGGCATTCATGTGCACTCGCAAATCGTGTCCCCCATTCTTCATCGTAAAAATAATTCGCAGTGACCCGTCCAAGCTGCTGACAGAGAAGCCTGACATTCTTGCAAAATTCGCGTCGCTGACTTCTTATTTTATGTGACATGCAGGCAAGCATGGACACATATATGACTCATTCCCGGCGAATGCTAGAGTGAAGCAATGCTATGTCCAGGCCGCCGCCTTGTTCTCCTTCCTGTTTCCAGCAGTGTTCGTCGACGCCTTCAGTGACTTTGACGGGGTTTGTGTTATACAGACCTCCGCTCTTGTGGTCAGCTATTCAATATGATAGTAAACTATTCAATCTGATTCAGACTTCACGCCAAGACAAATGTGTTTTGAGGCCATCCTGCGTATGGGAAACCGGGGCTAGTTGAAACAAAATATTTCAAGATTCCGGGTGGGTTTGTTAGCCAGTCGGAACTTGTTCATGCTAAATGGTCCCCACATATCTCCCGCAGACAATGTTACATATATGTGATATAGTGAGTTATATGGGGCTGTCCTAAAGTAATACAATTTATCCCGAAACGGGGCAAGTTGTACCAGCCTACGGGGTAAATTGTAACATACATGTTTAGCATTGGTGCTAATTGTAATAATATAGAAAATGACTCAATTAATACAATAATAATACATACATACATGTACATACATGCATACGTACGTACGTACGTACGTACGTACGTACGTACATATAGGTCTACGTATGTATGTACGCACGTATGCACGCACGCGCAGACGCGCACACACACACACACACACACACACACACACACACACACACACACACACACACACACACACACACACACACACACACACACACACACACATACAATCTTTTATTTATTTTATTTAAATACACGCAACAAAATATTATATAGGTAACACAATGTATTATATAAAACGTATCATGGACGCGAATGTGATTGTAGTACGGGGTTAGTTGAAATACGCCTTCTGTTGCCCCAGCGAAGATGTTGCGATTGACTCCACAAGGAGTGTCGCACTCTACAATGACGTCACGCCAAACTGTTGGCTACCATGCTTGTATGTTGGTAAGCAGTTACTATTTAGGCGTAGTGTAGAGTTTGCTGTTAAAAAAAGAACACATTATTCTCATATACCCAATGATTTACAAAAAGAACAAATACGAAATAAACACAAATCTGTCTATGGTTTCTCCGGTCACATTTATGTTAGTGAAAGTCACAATGTGTACCTAAAATGATTGAATCGTCATTGTGCATTTTTGACTACTTGGTAAATTGTCTGTGCTAGTATAACATGTGTATTGATAATGTCTGCCTACCTCTAACAATTTATATAAAATAGCGTTTACGAAAAAGAAGTGGCTTTCAAAAAAGCGGTCCCTTGAGCCCGTTGTGAGCTTGATTAAGGCAAAGGTCGACCAGTTGCGCAGTTAACAGCTCTCGAGTAATCAATTTCGTGAGACATTGACGAATATTTACGTGGAAGTGGCGAATGTTATCCGATGGTAAACAGCTTTGTAATGTAGACCGCGTCCGTGTTCGATTTGAACGTCCACTGTCGTAATATATCACAGAGGAACTAGGCCTACGTTCAACCTTGGAATGCGGGACACATCGAACCATGTAGAGTAAACATTCTCATTAGACGCGCAAGAACTAAGTCGCATTCACGGCAGGACAATTCGACTTGTAGTCTACGCCATAAGTCTAAGTTCTAGAGTCAATAATGTTATCCTTCTTTGATTTTATTTTAAACAACATTGTAGTTCCTGGATACCATTTATTAATTATGAACGCCATTGACGTCACATACTTAATCACACACTCATTATTACTCAGCGTCATCGTGAGCTCTGGCCGAACAACATGGGCAGACATGTGTCGTGCATAATGCAGTAACATTGACAAAGAGAAGTCAAGAACCATTAGATAGGCCCATGTAGTATACCCTTGACAACGTCGAAGGGTGGGCAAACAAGAAATAAGTTGTTATTTATTGTAGTATGATTTAACTTACTTTGGAGCATAATTGTCGATGATGAGTATGACGTTTCGACCCGTCAGCTACGGGCCTTGTTCACGTACTGGTGTCACATGTGTTGGCTCAGATTTCGGCGAGAATTGAGTGTATGAAGCTAGGTAGATGGCATCCTGTTGTTTATATATTATATATATGGTATGATATATATATATATATATATATATATATATATATATATATATATATATATATATATATATATATATATAGCCTCCTTCACTTTTCTCTTGAGCCAGCTTGATTCATGTGTCCTGTGTCCTGTGTCCTGTGTCCTGTGTCCTGTGTCCTGTGTCCTGTGTCCTGTGTCCTGTGTCCTGTGTCCTGTGTCCTGTGTCCTGTGTCCTGTGTCCTGTGTCCTGTGTCCTGTGTGCTGTGTGCTGTGTGCTGTGTGCTGTGTGCTGTGTGCTGTGTGCTGTGTGCTGTGTCCTGTGTCCTGTGTCCTGTGTCCTGTGTGCTGTGTGCTGTGTCCTGTGTCCTGTGCCCTGTGCCCTGTGTCCTGTGTCCTGTGTCCTGTGTCCCGACAATGGTCTCCTACTCCTAATCGACAATTATGCTTCAAAGTAAGTTAAATCATACTACAATAAACCATTCTTGGAGCCATGAACAATAATTATTCAATAAAGTTGGTATGTATATTGAAGATAACTGAGAAGATATCATTGGCGTCGGAATGTAACATTGAGGGACCTGAGCCCGGTGTCGCGGAATCTGGGACCGCGACGGTATCGAGCCAGGATTCTCAATTGTTACTAACATAGTTACCGTTAGTAATATATAAGTATTCCATTTTTATTTTTATTTGCAATATGCATGCGATGTATGCGTTTTGAGTAAACTCGGCACGATCGTGACGTATGTCACCAACAGATCAAAGTGGGCACTGCGTTTTCGCCGAATCTGGGCCCACCACACCGGACCTCCAACTAAACATCTTGCTGTTTGTTCGGCCGTTAGACCACATTTGCATTTTACATAGGCGATCATTATAACCTTTCCTTCATTTCTTACTAATCTTGATGATATCTGTTATTGACCATTTCACAGCATATTTACCCTACATAGACAGAAGTTCTGTGAAAATTCGTGAAATTTTCACACATCAAGCTCCCACAAACTTCTTTCCATACTTACACCCCTCCATTTCTGCTTGAACCACCCACGGATTGCCTCTGATTACATCACCAAGCAACTGTATTAATACGCAGAAATGCACCGACTGACAGCTGTCATAATTCAACAGCTATGATGTCACACTGCACAAAAACATCATTTCTAACCACTCCACACTACATATGTGCTCACAGAAATTCAGACAACCTGCACAATGTTGATTTTATAGGGTACTCTTTGGTCGGGGAATGGCGGATGAACACCTTACTGTTGTCTAACATCAGACCTTACATTGGAAGGCGACGGGGGGTGCTGTTGAAGAATTTTTTCGGGAAGGCATTCAACATTTCTTACTTGTTCTTCGTCACCACAATATTGCCCCTGTTTGTACCTTTGTACCTAATATCACGTGTCGCGATCCTCGTCTTTCAACCACTCGGTAAAATCCCCACAAACAATATTGTTCACCCTGCAGACTGCAGCTGGTGCATTTCGTACAGACTTGTCTGCTTTATGTACCATTCAAACGCAATGCAATCGCAGCATAATCGGGGTTTACGTATAATCCCATTACAGTTGCGTCAATCAAATGAAACACATTTCGGATTACTAAACTCCGGGTCTGTTTGCCAAGAAAATCTACCTAAATCACTTGCAATCAGAGTATCAATATTCTTCAGTGCCAGCATTTGATGACTGTACTGATTTCAAGCACGACATCTAGGACAAACATCTAGTTTGCACTCCCTCCTACGCCATATTCAACTGCCATGAATTTACCTTCCACGGTGGACAATAGCATGTGTTGCCTAATACACATTGAGTGCCAAATGTTTGGCCTGCGACAGGCTCGTTAATTGGACGCTTCACAAATAAGGTATTACCTCAGGCGTGTTGGGACAAATCTGCTTCGAACGGCGGAAGATTGTTTTAATTAAGGTCATTTATGACCAGCACGGAATGTCGATTTATTTGATTGTATGGTCGCCAGTAGCATTCACATACATATTGTGTTCCACTAAATACGATGACAACTGTGTTATTTTAACCTTCACCTGAAACTAACTGGCAGCAGAGCGGGTAACCTTAGTGTGATTCAATTGGTAATACAAGCATGAACACTGACATGGGTATTCCCAATAAGTCATTCATAATTCAAACGATCCAGTGTTGCAAAGACAATATCCTTAAAGTTGCTCTAAGATGGGGACCGCCCGAAGAAGGAAGCCATGTTGACCAAAGGCGATATGGAGGAAGACAGTAATGGCGGAGCTAGAAGAGATGGGGCTCACGTGGGGCAGGCCGCTGCGAAGGACAGGGCCCTTCGGAGGAATATTGTCGTAGCCTTTTGTGTTAATGGGGACGAAAAGGATTAATAAAGGAAGTGTTGTGACCAAGTCCACTCTAACGTCTGCTAATTCTGTGACAATGCAAACGGGTGTATTGTTCCAAACGCTGTTGTACAACAAACGAAAAAATGTGTTGCACCAATGTAGGGGTTTTCTTGAAGAGATCCATTGTTGTCATGTGCCACACTTTCTTAAATATCTCAGTTGTTACGGAACCTATTGTATGGGGCTCTTTACAGAAACACCCCAACCTGTGCAGTTATCAACGCTATTATAACGTCATAATTTTAGATTAGAGAATTGAGACGAGTTAGTTGTCATTCAACTTCCGATATCAATATGATTAAAATAAATGGAAGACCGTTGATTGGGGTGGGGGCATGATGTGCAACTGCCGTGGATTCCTACAATATACAAGGTAGCAGGCTACTAGGGGAGACATCACCACTATCCTGGTGCCCATTCCTTTTAGTTTTCTCTAATTTCATATTAATAGAAAAGCACCGTGGACATTGTTTGTAATTGTTGTCGTCTACACGGAGACCAGAATAGAAGCAGCTGAATCTGTTCCGTGTATAAGAGATTCAGGAAGTTGTTTGACTCTTGCTTTCACCTCGAAATAGACTTTCTGGCCAATGTGATTGAGAGCACAGTGGGAATGGGTGTGTTTGTGTTTGTGTTTGTGTTTGTGTTTGTGTTTGTGTTTGTGTTTGTGTTTGTGTTTGTGTTTGTGTTTGTGTTTTTGTGTTTTTGTGTTTTGTTTGTTTGTGTTTGTGTTTGTGTTGTGTTTGTGTTTGTGTTTGTGTTTGTGTTTGTGTTTGTGTTTGTGTTTGTGTTTGTGTTTGTGTTTGTGTTTGTGTTTGTGTTTGTGTTTGTGTTTGTGTTTGTGTTTGTGTTTGTGTTTGTGTTTGTGTTTGTGTTTGTTTTGTATCTCGTGTACATTTTTGGTTTTTTGGTTTGTGTGTGTGTGTTTGGTGTTGGTTGTGTGTGTGTTGGTTGTGTTGTGTTTTGTTGGTTTGGTTTGGTTTGGTTTGGTTTGGTGTGTTTGGTGGTTTGGTTTGGTTTGTTTTTGTGTTGGTTTGGTTTTGTTTGTGTTTGGTTTGGTTTGGTGGTTGTGTGTGTTTGTACCTGCGTATGCGTATGCGTATGTGTGCGTGTTTGTGTGCGTGTTTGTGCGCGTGTTTGTGTGTGTGTGTGTGTGTGTGTGTGCGCGCGCGCGCGTATTCTAAGTAAATGCTCACCGTGTACATTACATTACAGTACACGCAAGTAGAAAACTTCAGTTGTAACAAAAAGTACAGCAATATTTATTGGCCACAAAACGTTGTCAACTCTCCAATTGTATATTGATATTAATTTGTCGAACACACCTATTTATAATTCGTAAACCCATACATTATTCCATAAACACAGCAACATATAATCAATTCCTCATAATATAGCAAACAATATTTATAATGAAACGACGTACATTATTTAGTAAATATAAATCAAGTGTTAGACCTACTAAACAACATTTTCCTTTACATCCATTTTAAATTAACAATAAATAGTTATGCTATACACGAAATACACACCCAAGTAGTAAGAATGTCTGATGTAGACGTACTGGAAGTACGCTTCTAATCAATAACTGAATAAATATCAGCACGCGTTTTGCATTAACAAATTCTGCATGCATCAGTTGATTTCAGCAGGTTATTATAGAAGCAATCCGCACAGTTCCTTGCTTGTTTCACTTTCTCTTGTAATGAACTACATCCGGTTGACTGTCCATATACTACATAGAAATGTTAAATGGAATAATGTAGTATGAAACATGTAGTATTGGATAACAAACACTATAATAAAATACATTGAAACGTTCTCTTTTCACACTGCGTAGCTTGGCAATCATCGGATGGACACTTGATAATATATAGATAAGTTTATTATGAAGATATTAGTAGATTTGTTCACATTTAAGGAGCGCAGCAGAATGCTCGGACCCAGACCGTGACTGACATGTCTCCAAAGCATAGTTAAGCGGTTGGTTGAGCTGTGCCTGGCGCCTGGTCTGGGTAGCCGGGCGAGACACCTGGCGAGTCACCGGGTGAGCCACCATCGCCTCCGAACTCTTCCAAGTTCAGAAGGCTCCCTAAAATGGCTGCAACCAAACAACATATTTACGTTGAAACGACGCTGGAGAAAGGGCGTAATGTACATGTTCTATCGCTACATTGGTGTAATAGTAACGAGTCTGGTTAAAGGCAAGCAAAGCAAAAAAATACATTTCTACAGTAAGGATTACACATTGTGCCTACGTACGCACGCACGCCCGCACGCACACACGCATTCTCACATTTACTACATGCATGACGCAGCACAAATTATTGCTGTTACGGATTTTCCACAGTCCGAAATAGTTCATTGTTACCATAGTTTTCGACACTCGAGTGTGCGTTTTGCTCTACGTTAAACATACGCACACGACACGACATTCCCAGTTACAGCGGCCTGCGAACGCATTGCTGTGGCACAAGAAGACCACATTTACAAGTCAAGATAGCATGGTGATGTGCCGTTATACATCAGAACAACAAACCGGCGCAACCCACGTTTTGTTGTCATGAGCTGATGGTCTCGTACGATAAACGCGAACAATAGGAGGGCAAGTTCCCCAGCCCAGAATTGACAGTACAGTAATACTTAAAAAGGGAAGTTTGCAGTTGAGGACTGAGTCAAACGACAAACAGTGTTGCGGTTAATTCTTCTCGCCTCGGCTTTACTGCCAATCAATTTGTTTTGAAACAGGATGTTTTGTTCCGAGCTCAATAGGGTAAATAAGCACCAATTGACAGGTGACATACATTTTGTAGTCATAACAACGTAAAATTAAATGAGAAAATTAAACCTAGAAGATGACACCCTCACTTTAAATGTTGTGTAAAAGTGGCGCACGTACCTGCGATGGTTGATTGGAAACCGGCGTTGTACGTGATCGACACGTTGTTCCTTAACATGTCCGTGCGGTCGTCGGGAAACTCGTCGTCAATGCCTGGACCAGCGACCACCGCGCCAATCAGCATGTGAGTGTTCGGGCCAGCTTGGTCCTCCGACTTGCAGGTTTGGTCGCAGGCGCTGAGAAGAACGAAGGACATTTTGACAACTGCGACAACATCGATTTAGCTGTGTTGAGAAGTGAGTAATATGGATGCACATTATATAATATATATATATATATATATATATATATATATATATATATATATACATATATATATATCATATACATATACATATACATATACATATACATATACATATAATATACATATCATATACTATATACATATACATATACATTACATTATCATTACATTACATTACATTACATTACATTACATTACATTACATTCACTATATATATATATATATATATATATATATATATATATATATATATATATATATATATATATATATATATATATATATATATGCCGAAATACCCGAGAAGTCAGCGCGGCGCAATGCTACTATGGTTTATATTGGAAGAGGGTGTCTAATACCGTCAGTCGAACTAACCAAGTTCGTCTTCTATGTTGACACATAATACACACAGGCCCAGGACAACAACCACTGGACAGTATCAAGGAAGTCACTTACGAGGCGGCATGTCGAGCGTGTTGGGGCCAATCCCGTCCGTGGGCGACCATAAAGCTACGTCCTTCGTGTTCGCCTACGCCCAGAATGTATTCTAGCTGCGACCTGGCGAACTTAATGCCTTCCTCCCGCAAGATGTCGAAGTGCGCCGCCGAGACGGCGATGAAGGCCGCGTTAGCTGCAACGACACAACATCGAATTTGTCTATGGCTCTCGAGCTATTTTGTCTCGATTTATATGGGAAGCATTCAGCCACTCTGTGATTACTGTGCGATGAGTATTCTTAAACAGATTTCCAACATTTGTCCGTCATATTGCACTGACGAGCCAAGTAATAATACTGATAATAAACGTTATTGTTACTGTATTGTACATAAAAGTATTGTTCAGTACAGTAGAGTAATACTAACGTATTGCAAATATACATATACATAGATTACATTCCTTATTCGTGTACCCAAGTTGTAAGGACATCATAATTCGTGGATAATGATTTATTAAATTTATGATAATGTTATATGACACTGTTTATTTTCAACCTTAAGCTTGTCTATGATACTAGATGGTTTATATTCAATACCGACAATTGTTTTTTATTATGTGTCTGAGTCTTCACTTCAATAAACAAGCATTACCATATATTCAGTTATGAACTATGAACATACAACCCTTTTCTGTATAATCAGTTGCCTTACCTGCGTATCCGATGGAACCGCCCTCGGGACGGAAGGCCGCCAAGCCACGGGGCGAGTACTTGACAGTACCACCGGGGAACCACTGCCGCAGGAAACTCTCGACCGCCTCTCTGTACCCAGTGTCGTTGGACACCTGGGAGTAGATCAACTGCAACACACGGAACACAGCGATGTAGATACAACAGGCCGAGCGACAGTGTCATTGTGACTCTCATTAACACTATGTGTGTGTGTGTGTGTGTGTGTGGTGTGTGGTGTGTGTGGTGTGTGGTGTGTGGTGTGTGGTGTGTGGTGTGTGGTGTGTGGTGTGTGGTGTGTGTGTGTGTGGTGTGTGGTGTGTGGTGTGTGGTGTGTGGTGTGTGGTGTGTGGTGTGTGGTGTGTGGTGTGTGGTGTGTGGTGTGTGGTGTGTGGTGTGTGGTGTGTGGTGTGTGGTGTGTGGTGCGTGGTGCGTGGTGCGTGGTGCGTGTGCGTGTGCGTGGTGTGTGTGGTGTGTGGTGTGGTGTGGTGTGTGTGGTGTGGTGTGGTGTGGTGTGGTGTGGTGTGGTGTGGTGTGTGTGGTGTGGTGTGTGTGGTGTGGTGTGGTGTGGTGTGGTGTGGTGTGGTGTGGTGTGGTGTGGTGTGGTGTGGTGTGGTGTGGTGTGGTGTGGTGTGGTGTGTGTGTGTGTGTGTGTGTGTGTGTGTGTGTGTGTGTGTGTGTGTGTGTGTGTGTGTGTGTGTGTGTGTGTGTGTGTGTGTGTGTGTGTGTGTGTGTGTGTGTGTGTGTGTGTGTGTGTGTGTGTGTGTGTGTGTGTGTCATTTACTATTACTTTTGCCTTACCTGAGCTCCGACTGTCTTGTCGAGATACGAGAACGTTTCAGGAACTTTGAGAGTCATGAATTCTTTGGCCATTTCGACATACTGTTCTTCTTCTGTTGCCAAGTTCAGCCAGAGGGCGCCCCAAGCTAACTCGTCATTGATGTCACTGAAAGCACCCGGTAAACATCAACACATGTGTACAAACAACGTCTATGACTAACGTCCTTCAAATAATTACAACCAACGTTTTCTTAGTGTACTGAACTGTGTAAGCTATTCTTATATAACAATATCGCCTAATTGGAATCTTTACTCCGGCAGTGAAAAACAAAAAACATGGAGATAGACATAACAACATCCAACGGGAAAAGAGCATGGTACTTCGAACTACATAACAGAACGGACAGTACTTTGTTAAGCAACATTTCCATATAGAGCAAAATGTGTGGCAGAGTGTCGTGCTTAATAATAGTAGGATATAATTTATTCTACGGCACCAAGATTTATCGGACATCGCGCGTCAAGAAGAGAGAAGAGAGAAGAGAGAAGAGAGAAGAGAGAAGAGAGAAGAGAGAAGAGAGAAGAGAGAAGAGAGAAGAGAGAAGAGAGAAGAGAGAAGAGAGAAGAGAGAAGAGAGAAGAGAAAAGAGAAGAGAGAAAAGAGAGAAGAGAGAAGAGAGAAGAGAGAAGAGAGAAGAGAGAAGAGAGAAGAGAGAAGAGAGAAGAGAGAAGAGAGAAGAGAGAAGAGAGAAAGAAGAAGACAGACAGACAGACAGACAGACAGACAGACAGACAGACAGACAGACAGACAGACAGGCAGGCAGGCAGGCAGGCAGGCAGACACTCAACACTCACTTCGGTAACGCTGTTGCTTTTTCAAATGGCTTTCTGACCATGTACGCGAATTTGTACCATTCACGCGCTTGGTTCAGCATTCTGTCAGCGTAAATTTGGTCTGAAAACATCCGAACGTAAATATTGTTCTAATAAGATTTATTAGTACGATATAGGAATCAATGACTTCGGAGGGAGTACATGCACACAGCGTGTTTAATTTAATGCGTAATATAACATTTCTGTTGGTTCCCATCGTGTTGTGGCATTTGATATATAAACATGGAAAACATCGACATATGTTGATTAAATGTAAGCAATATGCATAACAGGTCAAAGGGGAACTAAACAACAAAAATCGAGTTCAACTGGCGCAGGGAGAAACACGTTTGAAGCAGTCGAAGAGAAGACGGATGTCTCCATTGATACCGTCTGGGACACACTGCAAGAAACCTGTTGATAAGTAGCTTAAATGTAAATAACAAAACGTAACAGTGTCAAATGATCCGTTATAGAATGGTCTCTAAGTGAAGCAGTAACAATGCTCCTTATTGTAAGCAGTGGGTGGTGTTTCATATTGTTGAACGACGGTTACCTATGTCTCGGAAGAGCATCGATCCAGCGGCCAAAGCCGCCGCTGTGTCCGCCGCCACGGCCGAGCCGGTTTCATTCAGCAAGTACGCCGGCTGTGCAACCATTACTTCCTCCGGCCGCATCCACGCGTGCAGAAATGGTTCGTCCACCTGGCACATGTCACAAGTTGTACCAATGCAATTTACACTGGCAAGTCGAAGCATATCACCTAAATAGTTGATGATGGTCCAACCGTTGCGTGCAACATAAAGGGCTTTTTACGCACGCTTACACAGATTCACAAATGCGTTGAACACGGTTTGTAGAGAATATGTGAACATTTCATAAGCTGTATAACACTACCGTACTCCCAGCTTCTCTTTTCACTGATATAACAAAACAAATATACGATATGCACAAGAACGTAGTCTTTCGTAGACTCGATACGAAAACAACGGTTTGACAAAACTGCCGCCAAATGATACGGCTCCTGTTCTTAGCACTTTGGCTCTATTTCAACCACCTTATCACTGTTTTGACTGATGCTATCTTTTTACGTTCTAAATTGTTATGATCTTGTATTTTTTTAAGAGAAGAGTAAGAATAAATATTATTACTACTACTACTACTAATTATAATAATGTTATTGTCAGTATTGTTACTATTATTATTATTACTAATACTACCATTACCATTGATATACACTCTCGCAAGCGTTCAACACACCTGAACGTAGAACTCGTTCGGCTTGGTGTGACACTTCATGAAGTAGTCGAGAGGCCATTTGATGGAGTCGATCATTTCACCCTCCAGACCTGTCTTCTCGTAGGCATCTCCGCCAATCAACATGCCGACGATGAGCACCGTGGTGCTGTAGGCCATCGGCAGCATCGACTTGACGCCCGTCGCTCCTACACACAGACACCGCACGCTCACACAACTACAGAGGTACAATTACGTTAATGTGTAGAATAGAATGTGTCGTTAAACTGACTGACTGACTGACTGACTGACTGACTGACTGACTGACTGACTGACTGACTGACTGACTGACTGACTGACTGACTGACTGACTGACTGACTGACTGACTGACTGACTGACTGACTGACTGACTGACTGACTGACTGACTGACTGACTGACTGACTGACTGAGTGAGTGAGTGAGTGAGTGAGTGAGTGAGTGAGTGAGTGAGTGAGGAGGTGAGTGAGTGAGTGAGTGAGTGAGTGAGTGAGTGAGTGAGTGAGTGAGTGAGTGAGTGAGTGAGTGAGAGTGAGTGAGTGAGTGAGTGAGTGAGTGAGTGAGTGAGTGAGTGAGTGAGTGAGTGAGTGAGTGAGTGAGTGAGTGAGTGAGTGAGTGAGTGAGAGTGAGTGAGTGAGTGAGTGAGTGAGTGAGTGAGTGAGTGAGTGAGTGAGTGAGTGAGTGAGTGAGTGAGTGAGTGAGTGAGTGAGTGAGTGAGTGAGTGAGTGAGTGAGTGAGTGAGTGAGTGAGTGAGTGAGTGAGTGAGGAGTGAGTGAGTGAGTGAGTGAGTGAGTGAGTGAGTGAGTGAGTGAGTGAGTGAGTGAGTGAGTGAGTGAGTGGTGAGTGGTGAGTGAGTGAGTGAGTGAGTGAGTGAGTGAGTGGTGGTGGTGAGTGAGTGAGTGAGTGAGTGAGTGAGTGAGTGAGTGAGTGAGTGAGTGAGTGAGTGAGTGAGTGAGTGAGTGAGTGAGTGAGTGAAGGAGTGAGTGAGTGAAGGATAGAAGGAAGAGAGGGAGAGGTAAGACATTTCAATAGTTCAGTTGTGTAGCATTGCAGCTGATGTACTTGCCTAAATTAAGAACATGAACTGAAAATTTTACATCAGAAATGTATTCTACAGAGAGGTATTTTCCTCTCAATGATTTCTCTGAAATGTTAACACAGTTGTAATATATATATATATATATATATATATATATATATATATATATATATATATATATATATATATATATATATATATATATTAATGCGACAAAACGTGGCTGACATACGAAACAACAGTGATTAACTTACCCTCATACCATCCGCCTGTCAGGTTTTCTTTGTTGTACCCAGTGTCGTTCATCCCAGAGTTTTGCCTCCACGGGATTTGATTAGTTGCCGGAAGTGGGCCAGATCTCTGCGCCTCGAAGAACAACATTGACATCTTCAAGATGGCTCCGATTGCTTTAATGAGCTCTGTAACAACGGCGCATAATGTATGAGCAATACACGTTTGGAAAGGAAACAATTGACAACATACGATAAGTTGCTTTATTATTCGGCATTATGAAAATAGGCACACTACACTTGGTAACATATAGACATTCATGAAAGTAAAAGGGACACTTTGTGAAATAAATTGATTGTATTATATATATATAATATATATATATATATATATATATATATATATATATATATATATATATATATATATATATATATAATAGTATGTATTATATATTGTATATGTGAATATACATACATACCTGGTACTTACATACATTGGTGATGTACGATATCAACATTTGTATTTCACATAAATATTTTGTTTGCTATTTATGCGTCACATATACAGTGTATATAATACTATACTATAATTATATGCTTAATTTAAGCGTCATTTGCGTCAAACAAATATTGTTTTACTGGAATCATTCTGAGTTCGCTGCCACATGCGTGATTGGGTACGCGACCTGATTATAACGAACAGTCTTGCACGCGCACGTTGTGGTGACTTGTATGATGATCCTGGCAGAAGGGAATACCATACGATAGACAAACGTATTATTATACAAACTTTGGATGAAATAAAATCACTTGAAGTGAATTATAGCCTTGTCGATACAGGGAAAATGCTGTTCAATGTGCATCTTACCTTCTTGCCCAAAGCGGTCCTCGTCTCCTCCACATTTGCAATTATTCACTGCAACGAACGATACAGACAGTTGCAATGGAATGTAGTAGTCTTTAATATATCACATGTACCTAGATCAACTACCAAGATGATCTCGACGCAATGCCGTATTAAATGATATGCGAAACGTTGATATCAGGGATTTATTGCACCCATTCTAAGAGGTTATACCAGTACATGTTCTCCTTCAAACTTCACCAAACGAGAACATGAAACGGTTCCTTTAACTGGACGCAATTCCAGTTTGTCATTAAGTTACTTGTTTATGGACGATCAGAAATCTCCGCATTTCCTTCGGATACGCTCTAATGCTATGTGTGTGTGTGTCAGCGTCTTTCCTCCCTTATATCAATGTTACTCTCTAGCACTGGCGGATAAGGGGGAGGTTTGATAATAGCGTCATTTCCGAGTGTGTGCCGAGTCAAGTATGAAGACGAGAAGTCGAACAATAATCTAGCTGTGATATATTAGTGAGTTTATATGCTGGGAATCCGTGAATTCCTTACGACGTGTTTATATTTTACAAAAATACCAACATGTTTGTCGCTAATCTGAATGAATTCACATTGTCGTGTGACTGAATCACCAAATAGTAGTTTTTTGTTATGATAAATGCGAGTAACCTGTTTTACTAATGATATAAAATGACGTTTTAGAAATGTTTCTATTGCTTTCGTGTCAACACAAATCGTTTTAATTTGCTTTAACTGTGAATTTAGAACGACGAATAACTTAAAGACATTCTAGTCGTAGCAGAATATTATCAAATGTAATCACAAAT
>JAODUO010000373.1:32500-37500 GCA_025642075.2 Ridgeia piscesae
ATTAAACAGCGTCTACTTCCCAAGATTGTGTTTGTATAATGTAGATAATGCATTAAAAACATTTTGTTGTTAAGGATAATTAATTTTCATTGTTTGCTATTATATGTATAAATGTAAATGTTATTTTAACTGATTTTGTTCACATAACATTACGAATAAATGTATTACCATTACCGCTTTTTGCTCTACATTGCTCCAGTTCACTCAACTGTACACATGAGTACCTGGCCATAAGCACTGGTGGATACGTGTACGAGCAGCCTTCACATATTGATTGCAGCAAATGGCTGGATGCTTCCCAGAGACGTCCAGACGGTGTTTGATTGAACAGGCCTGACAGGAAAGTAAAGGGTAAAGCGCTTTGAACGGTCGTGAAAACTGGATTCTGCGCTGTATAAGAACTTACCTTTACCATCGACATCACCATCACCATAATAATTACAATTAGAATTACAATCACACACACATATACATATTACAATATAATTTGTTTTCACAGTATACTACAATAGTTTGGAGAACGGAACATCTACCACATATTGATGTTTTTCTAGTATTTTTTGTTTCTTTTTTACATGTACAAGTGAGTATAATAGAGGACTTTTTTCACTCACAATCGGGTATTGGGTCATAAAGTGTGTTCCTCGTTTAATGTTCGAATTTCCTTAGTAATCGGAATGCTAGACAGATGGCGTGGGTTGTCTAATACAGTCTATCCAGATTTGAAACAGCAAACAGAAAAAGAGAATATATTTATCAATTTGATCTTAATCAATGTAATATAATATATTCGACCCCCGCCAATTTAGTCTATCTTCTTTTTGTATATACATAATATAAATAATAACGATCAGGATCAGATTATGTATAAATTAATTATTAATAATTAATTAATTTTTTTTTAAAAAAATGTATTAATATATATATATATATATATATATATATATATATATATATATATATATATATATATATATAAAATATTTAAAGTATATATATACCACATTTGCGCTAGAAACCTTAGCGATATCATGTCGGTACACGTCCAAAGCAATGTGCGTCAGCGGTTCTATTGTCTCTTGGATTTGCTGAACTCTAATTATTGTTAGGTAAGGCAACTGTTGTTGACTGGACACGGTCGAGTGACCCCGATTGTGCTGCTGCCAAGAAACTACTGTATAAGACGCCGGCCTCGTAACTGACCGACACTGACGGCTTGGCAATGACGGCGCCACGTACCTTGCTCCGGCCGCTGCTGCTTCTCGCGATCATCGCCTGCTCGAGTGCCCAGTTTCCGGACTCGACGGCACCACCTCCGGTTGACGGGAAGGTGCCAGTTTGGACTGCAACGATGATAACCCAGACCGGAGCGTGTGGCAACATCGCCGAGGAATGGCAGGCCCTGAGACACCACGTCATGTCCTTGCACGGCCAAGGAGCAGTGATAGAGGCGCTCTCAAACCATGTCAGAGAGCTGGGAGAATACATGAAACACTTGACAGAAAGAGGTGAGTCCACGCAATGAGATGAAATGTTCCCGATATCTCCGTCTTGTTTCGTGGGCTGTACGCTTCCAATTTTGACAGAACACGGAGAGGTTCTATGACGTCACAGCTGTTAGTTACCAATTCCCAGAAGTCAGAAAATTAGGATTGAACATCTGTGACTGCATTTGAAAATGTATTCTACTGTGACTTATACTGGTAACGGCGAAATATTGGCTCGTTTCGTGCACTGCGCAGAAGTCGTACGCAGGTATTTTGTTACATTGTGCATATGAGGTTTCGTCAAGAATCTTAGATACAGTCTATCATTCTATAACTGCCCGATAAACCAAGGTGAAATTCTCTCGGTGATTGTAGTGGTCATGCCCGCTAAAAATTGGACCAGCTTTTGCACAACAGTAATTGTTTAAATAATTGAGTAAATTTAAGTCATTTTAAAGCAACTTATTTTAATTAAAGATTGTGATGCAACTGTAATGTTCACGTCTTAATAAAAAGGCCTTATATTTAGTGAGTTGTGTACATTTTATTATGTATAATACGATCGATGAGTATTGCAACATTGTGTCTGTGCCTTTCAGGATTTGTGTTTTTGTGTGAATATATATGCAATCTAACTGAATACGTGCAAATAGTAAAAATTCCATTTATAAAATAAAATAAAACAGTACCGCTCATCAGTATGCACAGTCGATATCGATATCGCTGCAGTGGATCGCATGAGGCAAAAACAAGAGAGATTTGACAAATGACCACGCAAATAATGTGTTCTCACTCATAGCACACAAGGCTGCACGCCAAATTATGTTCTGTACATTAATCTCGGTTGCCATGCGCATACACACACACACACACACACACACACACACACACACACACACACACACACACCACACATACACACACACACACACACACACACACACACATATATAATATAAATATATATACACATAATCATATATACACATATACACACACACACACACACACACACACACACACACACACACACATACACACACACATTACACACATTAAATTATTTCTTTCATAAATCATCACACTCATGTACAACACAACACTCCAAGTAGCCATATATGTATATATATCTAATATATATATTATATTATAATATATATATAAATATTATGGATGATCTTATAAAGCATTACATAAAATTGATATTACTACCAGTTGCACGATTTGTATTTTGACAATTAAATTCATTTCGTTTCAGTAAATCATTGCACCTGCAGTGGTTACAAGCCAGACGAAGGGCTCCAAGGTAAGGCGCATTCTGGTCAGAGTTGATCCGGTAATGGCAAAAACTAGTGTCTGTGTACAATTTTTATCTCAACAATATTCCACGGATGACGGTTCCGTCGTAATAAAGCATTACATAAAACTTGATATTGTACCACAAGAAAGCTGAGTTATGGTCTGCCGTCATGTGCACATTATTTCATAGTTCTTTGTTCCTGGTAAATAAAGGGCAAACCGGCAATACGGGTGTTTCTGCTTGATAAAGACAACTGGTTTTATTCACAAACACCATGCACGTAATTTTATTATTTATATAATATATATATATAATATATATATATATATATAATTAAATTTATATTTATTAAATTATATTTATATTTCAAAATTACAAACAAAAACAGATATTTTGGTCAAATATTCAAGAGTGTCTAACCGACACAACAAAATACAATTTCATATCTTATAACATACCTGATTTGATTTATTACAAACGCACTAATTAATTGTGTGCGTGCGTGCGTGCGTGCGTGTGTGTGTGTGTGTGTGTGTGTGTGTGTGTGTGTGTGTGTGTGTGTGTGTGTGTGTGTGTGTGTGTGTGTGTGTGTGTGTGTGTGTGTGTGTGTGTGTGTGTGTGTGTGTGTGTGTGTGTGTGTGTGTGTGTGTGTGTGTGTGTGTGTGTGTGTGTGTGTGTGTGTGTGTGTGTGTGTGTGTGTGTGTTCGTTTTCAGTATCTATAAATCACGATGTCTCCATATTACATTTTCTTTGCTGAGTTTTGTTTAGGTAGTTTACGTAGCTATATGGACTCTCTCGGCATCATACACCGTTGTTCCAGAGGTTATCAAAGAAGTCGCCGGCATCTTGAAGATGTCCATCATGTTCTTCGAGGCCCAGCGATCTGGTCCAATTCCGGAAGCCAATCGTATCCCGTGGAAACAACCATCTGGGATGGCGGACACCGGGACATACGGAGAGGAATTGACAGGTGGATGGAATGAGGGTAAGTTGATCAAATGATATCATGCACCTTAGTTGTATGCACTTGCCCACAGACATACACACACGCACACGCACACACACGCACACGCACACACACGCAGACACACAGGCAGGCACGCACACACATACACGCACGCGCACGCGCACGCGCACGCGCACGCGCACGCGCACGCGCACGCACGCACGCACGCACGACACACACACACACACACACACACACACACACACACATTGTGAGTTCTCGTGTATGTTTTCCTTGTGTGAGAGCGTGTGTGTATCTTATAATATGTCTTTAATGCGTGCGGCCTAGCGAGCGAGCGATGCAACTGTGACTGTAGGTGTGTAATCTGTAATTTATCAATGTACTGTTTTAACCATGTTAAGATATCTAACTGAAGTTTTCTGACTGTAGGAGGGTTCGGCATCAAGTCCATCCTGCCAATGGCCTCCAGCACGACGGTGTTGTTAGGGGGCATGTTGATGGGCAAAGAGGTGTACGAATTGACGGGACAGTTGGAAGACATGTTCGAATCCGTCAGATGGCCTCTCGATTACTTCTTGAAGTGTCACGTCAACGAAAATGTCTTCTACGCTCAGGTTTGTTGAACGCTGGCAGGATGTTATTGTAATAACATTAAATAATAATAATAATAATAACAGTAATAAAATAATAATAATAATAATAATAATATAAATAACAATAACAGATAAAAACACATAAAGACTCATATAGTAATATAGTAATCATAACTGATAACAGCATACACTGTGGTATATTATAATGTAGTCTTGTAAATGTTCCAGTTGGCTTACATACATAACTTATGACGTGTGTTATGCAGGTGGACGAACCGGCTCTGCATAAATGGGAGCAGGTCAAACCGCCTCAGCCTGCGTACAAGTTGGACGACATCAACCCCGGCTCGGCTGTGGCGGCCGAGACGGCAGCGGCTCTGGCAGCGGGATCAATGGTCTTCCGTGAGAGAGGTAACCGTCGTTCAACTGTCTACACCACCCACTGCTTACATTAAGGAGCACTGTTACTGCTTCAGCCAGAGGCCCTTGTTTTACCGAACATTTCAGACGTTATTGTTATTTATATTTAAGCAATACTTAACAACAGGTTTCTTACAGCTTGTCCCAGTTGGTATCAACGGAGACAGCCGTCTTGTCTTCGTCTGCTTTAAATGTCTTTCTCATTGCAACATGTTTTATTCTTGAGATTAGC
>JAODUO010000373.1:40000-47500 GCA_025642075.2 Ridgeia piscesae
ACATCACTCACTCACTCACTCTCTCACTCTCTCTCTCACTCATTCGCTCACTCACGCACTCACTCCATCCCCCTATCACTCTCTCACTCACTCTATAACTCATTCACTCACTCACTCACCCCATCCCTCACTCACTTACTCATTCATTCACTCACTCCCTCACTCACCCATTCACTAGCTCACTCACTCCATCCCTCACTCATCCACTCACTCTCTCATTCACTCTTTCATTAATTAACTCACTCACTCACTCACCCACCCACCCACTCACTCACTCACTCACTCACTCACTCACTCACCCACTCACTCACTCACTCACTCACCCACCCACTCACTCACTCACTCACTTACTAACTCACTCTCTCACTTACTAACTCGCTCGCTCGCTACGCAACAATGGCAATCTCCCACGATCTAAGAAGCAACGAAACACATCGTTCTTCTCCACTAAGTGAATTGACACACATGGAGTTGAGTAGGTGAAACCGTATGGAATACCGGTTTCGATGATTAAAAACCGGTTTCAAAATCGTATAAAATGCAGGTTCAACGGCATACCAGCATAGGTACACAGCTGTAATGTATACCCTGTATGAATGTACGTGTGCAAAGTTTAACACTTATTTCAAATAACATTTTTGTCTTTTAACTGACGCGCCACTGTCTCTTGCAGCTAACGCGGCTTTCATAGCCGTATCCGCGGCGTATTTCGGCATTGTGCCGGAAGAAGGAGTTAAGTTTGCAAAGTCACAGCTTGAGTACATTGTCGGGGAAGGGGACCACAAGGGCCGGAGCCTCATGGTCGGTTACGGAGAGGACTTCCCCCAGCAACCGCGTCACGTCGGCGCGTAAGTAATGTCACAGGGTGTCGTGTTGGTGCGCTGGAGCGCAGTAGGCAGAACGCCGGACTCTTTCAGGGGCGTTCTGAATTAAATAAATTCAATAATAAAAAAATGGATGTATGTAGGTTGGTGAACGCCGGAGTCTGTTAAGGACTTCGTAAATAAATATGTCAAATAATAAAAATCGGATGTCGGAAGGTGGGTGAAGGGTACATTTGGCATAAATAAATTATTTTGGAAAACTAATGAGTAGTACTCCACCACGTACGTAAAATGTAGACACATTCTGCTCTTTAGATAAAGTTCAGCTGTTCCTTTAAACGTGTGGTTAGTTTCTTATGTAAAATAAACCAATTGCATTTCACTGACGTGTAATATGTTCTAGGCATTACATTATATTAAATTCAAAACGAATGAAATCAGCAGTAGTATAGTTGTTATTTCCTGGGAGTTATATATATAACTCCGTCACTTAAAGAAAAACTTAATTGTTAAGTATGTTTGTTATTTATGAGATTTAATACTTTAGTAGAAGTCAGAATTATGTGATAGTGATAACATAATTTATTATTATATATTATTATACATACATGCATACATACATACATACATACATACATACATACATATACATACATACATACATACATACATACATACGTACGTAC
The DNA here is from genome assembly GCA_025642075.2 of Ridgeia piscesae. Lineage (NCBI taxonomy): Eukaryota > Metazoa > Annelida > Polychaeta > Sabellida > Siboglinidae > Ridgeia > Ridgeia piscesae. The sequence continues at coordinate 41,511 of JAODUO010000373.1, forward strand.
GTACGTACGTACGTATCATACATACATCATACGTACGTACGTACGTACGTACGTACGTACGTACGTACGTACGTACGTACGTACGTACGTACGTACATACATACATACATACATACATACATACATACATACATACATACATACATACATACATACATACATACATACATACATACATACATGACATACATACATACATACATACATAGCATGATGCATAGATACATACATATGTTTTAATTATATATAATATTATATATATATATATATATATATATATATATATATATATATATATATATATATTATAGTCTAATGTCTTAGATTATCTATTATTCTCTATTAATTTTACCAAATGTTAACTCTATCATGGTTTTGTGTACCCTTAGTTTCAGTAATATCAACATCATCGTTATATTTGACAGGCTCTGTAGCATGAAGCCGGAATGTGATGAAGGGGCTGATTACCCCAATCCTCACACCCTGATTGGTGCGGTCATCGATGGTCCAGGTATTGAAGACGAATTTCCAGACAAACGTACGGAACTGACCAATCGCGTCTCAATCACGATCAATGCCCCCTTCCAGTCAGCCCTCGCCGGTAAGTGCAATGGCGGCCACATATTATAAATCTGTAATCACACCAGGATTTAAAAATTTAACGATATTACGTAATAAAGTACGTGTTGTAATGCTGCTATCGCGTCTCAAGAAAATACATTTAACAGTGTCGAAAAGTAAACTCGAGCTAGTGGGCTGCGTGTTGCTATGAGCAGTGTCATGCTTAAGGTTGGGTTTGTTCAAGTAGTGAAGGTCACTGTGCGTACACGAGTAATGAACGCACGCACGCACGCACGCACGGCGCGAATATGGGACGCGCGTGTGTATCTGTAGTTCTGTACGCGGTGTTATGTGTATTATGTTGAATGTTTATGTCTATATTAACATCCATTGTGTATTTCCGTGTATTGTACAACACCATCGAATATTATTGTATAAATACGATGCTATATAAATCAATAAACATATACATTTACTGTCTGCCCGCAGGCATTATCGGCATCGCGTTAAAAGCTGACAAAGATAGCGGCGGGAAAGGAGGACCGATGGAAGGTTCATTCAGTTCGGGAGTTGCGCCTTAAGCAGACTGTCCAGTCAAACCCTACCAAATCCGTGGTAGATCGTTGACGCCCTCACATTCAGCATCCCGAAAACCCGTGGATGACGACAGCGAATGTGACGTACGAATCCACGGAGAGAAATGACGCTTGCAATCGATGTGCCGGTGTCTATGCCAGTATCGAGGATTGCATGAAGTGTAACACCACTTCGGTAACAATAGTAACTTTTGTATGTATGTATCCACGTATTACTTATATATGTTATTGCTAACGTGGCTAGCTTTAACAAACTCCGTAGCTAGTTTTGCACACATTAATTCATATGTGAGAAAACGAGTGATATCTTGCACCCAATGAACTACACTATTCTTTGATTAATGTAACGTTGTGTCCAAGTATTACACGCTTTAATACGCAGAAAACACATATTTAAGTATGTTCGTAACGATTCGATATTCAAATATATATCGTAGTTGTTTTAGGTATATGCACTCTAAAGTATGAGGAAACAGAGAATATTGGTCGATTATAATTTGATTAAAACGAATGCTCTGCAAGACAAATATCTTTACGTTTTTAATTTGTAACGTGTGAACACATATACGGTTGTCTCATAAATCAGCACATTCAGAAACAACGTACGACATTTAGTATTGGTTGTGAACGCCATCTACCGTCATATATATGTGGATTTAGGACTGTGAACCATCAGAAATGGCGTTCAAAAGCACAACGACGCAATCCCGTTCTCATATCCAGTATTAACTCCAATGTGCGGCTTCGGTTTACGCTCCAGTCGGCAGATGTCGTCACAACAACGACTTATTTCTCCGTAACACATGATGACGACCAAATCTTCACCCGTCAATACACGATATCATACGTCTGTGACAACTTTCTTGACACTTGCGATCACTGCTAAACTGGACGTAGAAGAAAAACGTTAAAGAACTGACGAGGATGATCAAAAATCCCAGATTATTGCTATGACAACATCATGAAAACGATTTAAGCACAACTAAATTAGTATTTACTAGCGCACACCAGGACCACAATGACAATGATTTATTTATTGATGTATTCATTCATTCAAAATATATCTAAAATTGTAGTTTAGACAGCTCAGATTAATTAGGACTTGTTTTTTGTGTGTAGAAAATTGTACTTTGCTATTTTCCACCGGGCGTAAATAAATATGCACCGTTGCTTAACAGTTGAGTGATACGTGTTGACATCTAATATCTTGTTTCAACATATCATACGTCGTTTCATTTTAAATATGTGTAATATTTTGCCGTGGATAGTGAATAAGGTTTATGTGTCCGACGTGTTGATGCATTGTTTCACTAAATAATGTAATTCAACAGAATATGGATACCGCACGAATAACAACAAGATGCCACATGCAACCGACCATCAAAATACGCCACTTACAATACACACAAATATGTTTCACAACTATTTATTTACCTCCCAAAACATTACGTTTGTTGTATGTAACTTCCAATGATCAATATAGCCGCAATGATGCGCAAGTGATTCTCGTTTCCGGCCCGTTTTGAACGTTTCCGGTCCGTTTGTACCATATACAACTGGTCCCCATCTCGTTGTCCGTAAGCGTCTTCAAAGTAAAAATTACTGCGGTACAAGCACACAATTTTAAATAATAACTGAAATCGTTTCTGCCCACCAACTGCGTACTAGTTCCCACCTCATAGCTGAGGTTTTGTTGGGTGAAAACTTATGAAACCTACAGAGGAAGTGTCTGCTGTGGCAGTGAAAATGGCAAAATAGCATGACACCGATACGACGGCAGGCGAGACTTCGTGCTCTGCTCGATTCCATCGAGTACTTCAGTGTAATTACACAGTGAGCGCGTGTGATCCGCCACACAACAACGAAACCTCGCAGAATCTCGCGTTGTTTCGATTGTACATGAACGTGGCTAGTGAACCTCGGGTTGTCGTCTTCACCGATTTAACCCGTTGCAAATAACTTTCGATGGATGTTTTGTGTGATATTGGTTTAATAAAGGAGAGTTTTTTTTAATAAAAATCATCGAAGAAATTGACGTTGATCTTTAGACAGCTGAAAAGAAGTACTTATCTATAAGAGACAATGGTTACGACCAATCGCTGCTAGCGAGAAATTGCGGGACGACCCAGAATACCACGAGGAATACATTCTGGTGTGTCGTTGTGGGTGGTGTGAGACTCTCGCTGGGCTGCGTGACTTCGCCGAGAAGTTAGTCTGTTGAAACTTATGTAATGCTATTGCTCGAAGCCGCCAGATGTCATCACTGTTTTGTATTAGTTCACAGGTTTACCTGTTTGATAATATTTAATGTTCATACAGTATGTATGTTTTTATAACTATATAAAATAAAATTATATGTACACAAAATAAATGTAGAAACAAAAACATTATATGAAAATCTCGCAACGAATCATTATCATTTATGTGTATTTTGTGTGTGACATTTTTCAGTGTACGTTTAGTGCTGAGTAGTATTTATGGTACAGTATTATCTGGCAAAAATCTATCCTTGATTAATTTATTGTTTCAAAGTCGGTCTGAGAGCCAGTCGTCGTCTTTATCCTATTCTGGGGTAAGGCCGCCCTGGCGGTCACAAACACAGTGCATAATTTCCCCAGGCTGTAGTGAGGGCCTTCAAAGTGGCAGCTCCACGCCACCTCGCCTGGCGATGTATGACTGTATGTATGTATGTATGACTGGCAGGTCAGTTACATTATGCAATGGTTTTAAAATGCAAGTCCTTTACATATGTTCTATATGTTTGATATGGAGTTTTGATATTGTAAAGCACCGCAGAACAAATATTTGGACGAGGCGCTATATACGTATTATATATTATTATTATTATTATTATTATAGAATGTAACCGGTGATTATGTTCATGTAAAATATAAAGATAAGTTCTTATATATATATATATATATATATATATATATATATATATATATATATATATATATTATATATATATATATAATACTATATATATATATATATATATAATGTAACCGGTAATTATATATATATATATATATATATATTATATATATATATATACATTACATTATATATATATATATATATATATATATATATATATATATATATATATATGTAACCGTAATTATATATGATATATTTATATATAATACCGGTATACATTATATATATATATATATATATATATATATATTATATTTTATTATTATAAATGTAACCGGTAATTATTTTATCTAAATATAAAGAAAAGTTCTATATATATATATATATATATATATATATATATATATATATATATATATAAAATATTATATATATATAATAAATAAGTACTTATATATATATATATATATATATATATATAATTATATATATATATATATATATATATATATATATATATATATATAATTACCATTACATTATATATATATATATTATTATATTATATATATATATATATATATATATATATATATATATATATATAAATGTATATATAATTAAATATATATATATATATATATATATATATATAATGTAACGTAAAATTATATATATATATATATATATAATATTATATATATATAATATATATATATATATATATATATTATAATATATATATATATATATATATATATATAATATATTTTTATATATAATTACGTTACATTTATAATAAAAATATAAAATAATAATAATAATAATAATATATAATACGTATATAGCGCCTCGTCCAAATATTTGTTCTGCGGTGCTTTACAATATCAAAACTCCATATCAAACATATAGAACATATGTAAAGGACTTGCATTTTAAAACCATTGCATAATGTAACTGACCTGCCAGTCAGTTAGTGACAGGTGAATACTTGTTTAATTTCGTAATATACGGGATATAATATTTTATTCAGGTTTCACTAAGTGGATTGCGTAGATTTGTTATCATTATTTAATTGGTAAAATCCATGAAAACGTTGCGTTACCGTACAAATTAAAGAGCTTGGAGTGCCATTGTCCGGACACCATACTAGTGTTATACAGTTTTTTTGTTACATAAACATCACAATAAAACACAATGAATAAACAGGAAAGATAACGTGTTTTAGAATCCTAATGATGTGTTCTGTTTATGAGAACGTAGACAATCTATGGTCCATGTTTACCTGTATATAAAGTACGATGTGTTTTTCGGTATAAATAAACGCCGTTGGTAAGGTAGGTTATTCAGTTATCTCCATGACGATGCAATCCAAAATACACTGGCGCCATCTAGCGACTGTAACGATTAGCTTATGCGTAATGTGCTTCAGCTCATCTCTGTGAGTGCACGAAGAAAACCGTATTTCGATTTGTCTGTGGCAGAGTTTTCAGTTTCAAGGCATCGACTGTATCGGTCTGCCATCTTCGCCAATCGGTGATTTTTCCTCAACGAAAACACCATCGCCAGCCGAATGTTGCAATGTCCATTTTGATCTCATCCAAAATCAACAATCTATGACAAATGAACTATTGGGTTGCGCTGGAAGCCCTCGTTACGTTTTCAAAGCTATAGGCGTGTACGCGCGTGATGTCTCTCTCTGCAGCCTCTAAACGACTGTTCTGCCGACACAGGTGAAATACACGTTAAAAGTAACTGTATTTTAAGTTTTCTTGCAATTTATTTGTAATATATTTTATGTTTGTAGTGTTTTGCTAAAATTAGGGATTGTGCTTAACATTGTGTATTTGTCATAATTCTCATTTGTCTGTCCAGCACCATTCGCTATTTCTATGAGTATGCGTCAGATATAATTTCTAAAGACTGTGAAATATGCACATATGCTTTTAT
>JAODUO010000373.1:52500-62500 GCA_025642075.2 Ridgeia piscesae
TTATCCTCTTAAGCCGCCCTGCGTGCCGGTCTCTCTTGCGTTAAAATATTTTCTTCTACAGAGACACTATTTGTTTCTCACAGGTGGCACGGGCGTCAAGTCCGTCAAGGCGATGGCCTACAGCACGACGCTGTTGTTGGCGGGCAGGTTGATGGGCGGGGAGACGTATGAAAAGACGGGCCTAATGGAAGCCATGATGGACTGCGTCAAGTGGCCGCTTGATTACTTCATCAAATGTCACGCCAATAAGCGCAAGTTCTACGCTCAGGTTTGTTGTATCCGTGTAATAAATCACACTAGCAGTACCAGAAGTAACAGACGAAGTTGCAATATGTCCGGTGACGAAATATCAGGACATCGTGGCACTCGCTTCAGACCAGTTAGATGCCTCGGCTTCACAGTATCGTGTATACATGTGTACACCACAACAAGTCACAACCACTGAGAATACTGTTCGCTGAATAGTTATTTTATCTGCTACTTTATTCTTTCATGCACTACTTTATTCTTTCATGCACTACTTTATTCTTTCATTCACTACTTTATTCTTTCATGCACTACTTTATTCTTTCATCCACTACTTTATTCTTTTATCCGCTACTTTATTCTTTTATCCACTACTTTATTCTTTTATCCGCTACTTTATTCTTTTATCCGCTACTTTATTCTTTCATCCGCTACTTTATTCTTTCATCCACTACTTTATTCTTTCATCCACTACTTTATTCTTTCATCCACTACTTTATTCTTTCATCCACTACTTTATTCTTTCATCCACTACTTTATTCTTTCATCCACTACTTAATATTTTCATCCGCTACTTTATTCTGTCATCCACTACTTTATTCTTTCATCAACTACTTTATTCTTTTATCCACTACTTTATTCTTTTATCCACTACTTTATTCTTTTTATCCACTACTTTATTCTTTTATCCACTACTTTATTCTTTTATCCACTACTTTATTCTTTCATCCACTACTTTATTCTTTTATCCACTACTTTATTCTTTATCCACTACTTTATTCTTTTATCCGCTACTTTATTCTTTTATCCACTACTTTATTCTTTTTTTCCACTACTTTATTCTTTATCCACTACTTTATTCTTTTATCCACTACTTTATTCTTTCATCCACTACTTTATTCTTTTATCCGCTACTTTATTCTTTTATCCACTACTTTATTCTTTTATCCACTACTTTATTCTTTCATCCGCTACTTTATTCTTTCATCCACTACTTTATTCTTTCATCCACTACTTTATTCTTTCATCCACTACTTTATTCTTTCATCCACTACTTTATTCTTTTTTTTCCACTACTTTTTTCTTTTTATCCACAACTTTATTCTTTTATCCACTACTTTATTCTTTTATCCACTACTTTATTCTTTTATCCACTACTTTATTCTTTTTATCCGCTACTTTATTCTTTGATCCACTACTTTATTCTTTGATCCACTACTTTATTCTTTGATCCACTACTTTATTCTTTCATCCACTACTTTATTCTTTTATCCACTACTTTATTCTTTCATCCACTACTTTATTCTTTTATCCACTACTTTATTCTTTTATCCACTACTTTATTCTTTTATCCGCTACTTTATTCTTTTATCCACTACTTTATTCTTTTATCCGCTACTTTATTCTTTTATCCGCTACTTTATTCTTTTATCCGCTACTTTATTCTTTTATCCGCTACTTTATTCTTTTATCCACTACTTTATTCTTTTATCCCACTTTATTCTTTCCACTACTTACTTTTATCCGCTACTTTATTCTTTTATCCACTACTTTATTCTTTTATCCACTACTTTATTCTTTTATCCACTACTTTATTCTTTCATCCACTACTTTATTCTTTCATCCACTACTTTATTCTTTCATCCACTACTTTATTCTTTTATCCACTACTTTATTCTTTTATCCGCTACTTTATTCTTTGATCCACTACTTTATTCTTTGATCCACTACTTTATTCTTCCATCCACTACTTTATTCTTTTATCCACTACTTTATTCTTTTATCCGCTACTTTATTCTTTGATCCACTACTTTATTCTTTTATCCACTACTTTATTCTTTCATCCACTACTTTATTCTTTTATCCGCTACTTTATTCTTTTATCCACTACTTTATTCTTTTATCCGCTCCTTTATTCTTTCATCCACTACTTTATTCTTTCATCCACTACTTTATTCTTTCATCCACTACTTTATTCTGTCATCCACTACTTTATTCTTTCATCAACTACTTTATTCTTTCATCCACTACTTTATTCTTTCGTCCACTACTTACTTTTTTCATCCGCAACTTTATTCTGTCATCCACTACTTTATTCTGTCATCAACTATTTTATGTTTTTATCCACTACTTTATTCTTTTTATCCGCTACTTTATTCTTTGATCCACTACTTTATTCTTTCATCCACTACTTTATTCTTTCATCCACTACTTTATTCTTTCATCCACTACTTTATTCTTTTATCCACTACTTTATTCTTTCATCCACTACTTTGTTCTTTCATCCACTACTTTATTCTTTTATACACTACTTTATTCTTTTATCCGCTACTTTATTCTTTTATCCGCTACTTTATTCTTTTATCCGCTACTTTATTCTTTTATCCGCTACTTTATTCTTTTATCCGCTACTTTATTCTTTTATCCGCTACTTTATTCTTTTATCCGCTACTTTATTCTTTTATCCACTACTTTATTCTTTTATCCGCTACTTTATTCTTTTATCCGCTACTTTATTCTTTTATCCACTACTTTATTTTTTTATCCACTACTTTATTCTTTCATCCACTACTTTATTCTTTCATCCACTACTTTATTCTTTCATCCACTACTTTATTCTTTTATCCACTACTTTATTCTTTTTATCCGCTACTTTATTCTTTGATCCACTACTTTATTCTTTGATCCACTACTTTATTCTTCCATCCACTACTTTATTCTTTTATCCACTACTTTATTCTTTTTATCCGCTACTTTATTCTTTTGATCCACTACTTTATTCTTTTATCCACTACTTTATTCTTTCATCCACTACTTTATTCTTTTATCCGCTACTTTATTCTTTTATCCACTACTTTATTCTTTCATCCGCTACTTTATTCTTTCATCCACTACTTTATTCTTTCATCCACTACTTTATTCTTTCATCCACTACTTTATTCTTTCGTCCACTACTTACTTTTTTCATCCGCAACTTTATTCTTTTATCCGCTACTTTATTCTTTTATCCGCTACTTTATTCTTTTATCCACTACTTTATTCTTTTATCCGCTACTTTATTCTTTTATCCACTACTTTATTCTTTTATCCACTACTTTATTCTTTTATCCACTACTTTATTCTTTTATCCACTACTTTATTCTTTGATCCACTACTTTATTCTTTTATCCGCTACTTTATTCTTTTATCCGCTACTTTATTCTTTTATCCGCTACTTTATTCTTTTATCCGCTACTTTATTCTTTTATCCGCTACTTTATTCTTTTATCCGCTACTTTATTCTTTTATCCGCTACTTTATTCTTTTATCCACTTCTTTATTCTTTTATCCACTACTTTATTCTTTTATCCACTACTTTATTCTTTTATCCACTACTTTATTCTTTTATCCACTACTTTATTCTTTTATCCGCTACTTTATTCTTTTATCCGCTACTTTATTCTTTTATCCACTACTTTATTCTTTATCCACTACTTTATTCTTTTATCCGCTACTTTATTCTTTCATCCACTACTTTATTCTTTCATCCACTACTTTATTCTTTCATCCACTACTTTATTCTTTCATCCACTACTTTATTCTTTTATCCACTACTTTATTCTTTTATCCATTACTTTATTCTTTCATCCGCTACTTTATTCTTTCATCCACTACTTTATTCTTTATCCACTACTTTATTCTTTCATCCACTACTTTATTCTTTTATCCCTACTTTATTCTTTTATCCACTACTTTATTCTTTCATCCCTACTTTATTCTTTCATCCACTACTTTATTCTTTCATCCACTACTTTATTCTTTCGTCCACTACTTTATTCTTTATCCACTACTTTATTCTTTCATCCACTACTTTATTCTTTATCCACTACTTTATTCTTTCATCCACTACTTTATTCTTTTATCCACTACTTTATTCTTTTATCCGCTACTTTATTCTTTTATCCACTACTTTATTCTTTTATCCACTACTTTATTCTTTTATCCACTACTTTATTCTTTTATCCACTACTTTATTCTTTTATCCACTACTTTATTCTTTTATCCGCTACTTTATTCTTTTATCCACTACTTTATTCTTTCATCCACTACTTTATTCTTTCATCCACTACTTTATTCTGTCATCCACTACTTTATTCTTTCATCAACTACTTTATTCTTTTATCCACTACTTTATTCTTTTATCCGCTACTTTATTATTTGATCCACTACTTTATTCTTTTATCCACTACTTTATTCTTTCATCCACTACTTTATTCTTTCATCCACTACTTTATTCTTTCATCCACTACTTTATTCTTTCATCCACTACTTTATTCTTTCATCCACTACTTTATTCTTTCATCCACTACTTTATTCTTTTATCCATTACTTTATTCTTTTATCCATTACTTTATTCTTTTATCCGCTACTTTATTCTTTCATCCACTACTTTATTCTTTTATCCGCTACTTTACAACCGTATGTTAGTGTTCTAATTTCTCAACAGCCAACCCACACTACTACATAAATTATGCAACTTACATCAACTGTGTTTTAACCAGGTAGAAAAAAGCAATTTGGAAGATGAAAGCTGGGTTCCCCCGGAACAGATGACGAAAGGACAAGATGCGATTACGTTGGATGATACTCACCCAGGCTCAGCCGTGGTTGCTGAAGTTGCGGCAGCCATGGCTGCTGGGTTTATGGTCTTCCGAGAGAAAGGTTATTATCTCCTACCTATGGCGACTCTAACCGGATAGCCCCCATGTTATTAAGCACATTTGACGCTCAACCATTCACGTGACCTATATTGCTTAGCAACAAGGTTCGTCAGACTTTCAAATTGGATGACGCGCTGGCGAACGTTCCGTCATACATCTTGTTGAAATTGTGGCTCCAATTACAATATTTCATTTCTCGACAAATAACGTAAAATTTCGAATACTATGTCGGCGATATTTTGTCTTAACAGTTGGCATCCTTTTGTAGGTGTTGTTGCATGGTAGAAACAGTCACTGCTACTAAGTCGCATCATAATTTGTAGAAATGCATGTATTACGTAACCTATTGTACACTTTACACTTTCATTTTGGGGATGAAGCAAATAAATTGTATGCGATTTGACACGGTAGAGTATATGTGAATATGCCTATATTTTTTGTAAACTAACATAACTTATTTAGATGGCACACATTATTCTGTTTCGTTCCCTTCCATTATGATCTTCACGACTTACTGTCCGATATTCCACCGAAAATATATGTTATTATTTACACCCGGTTCCTTTTAAGATCCTGGTTATGCGCAGACACTGCTTCAGCACGCGGAAGAATTGTACGAATTGGCGGACGACACCGCATCCAAAACACAGCAAAAAATTAATGGAGAAACACCGACGCTGGAGCAAGTTTCCTTTTATTTCTCGACTATATACAACATGTACAACAACGTACCTTACTCTGCGTCAACATTGTTCTATTGGCGTTCTATTAAAAATGATCAATAATGAATTCACCAGTAGTTTTATTTTACAGTTGCGATTTTGCAACGATTGTAATAGTTTTAAAAATGGTAAAATAATTATTACGATAATTAATGTTATCATTTTGTAAACGTGTACATGATATTGCTGACTATAATATATAAACAAGTAATTGTTCATTCAATCACTACTACTGTGTAGAGTTGTGTAACCGAGGTACATAGTAGTGAAGGGCGCGATCTTCTACGTGGTAGTTGGTTCGTATAGGTATATAGTGAGTGAGAAAGTAGGTGCATAAGTAAGATAGTATGACGTGTATGTGTGCAGTGAATGCAAGGACGAGATGGCTTGGGCTGCCCTCTGGCTGGCGTTTGCCGCGTACAGTGAAGCTGGCAAGGAAGCAGGCGCTGATACTGCCAAGGCCGAGGCCGCGCGTGAAAAAGCTCACAAGTATGTGAAATATGCTCACCCATACCTGACTCTCGACATTCCACGGACGTTTTCATTGGCAGACAAGACTGCATTAAATCAGGTACAGTGCTTAACGCAGACACTCGCGCTCTTGCATACTGGCGCCCGCGCCAGCATGTATTGTTTGTACTACTTTGTACAGTTTTTTAGTTTTGCACCTGTTAAATTATTACTTAGACTATGTCGGATGTTTGTATTTAAATTGTATTTTTTATTAATTTAATATTATTTAATATTATTATTTTTTAAATTGTATATAATCTATTTATCTATTTATTTATCTAAGTTATCTTAGTCTTTTACATTATATTAATATATGTGTATTATGTTGAATATTTATATTAACTTCCATTGTGCATTTCCGCGTATTGTACAGCACCATAGAATATCGTTGTATAAGTACGGTGCTATATAAATCAACAACATAGACTATCGTTGTATAAGTATGGTGCTATATAAATCAACAACATAGAATATCGTTGTATAAGTATGGTGCTATATAAATCAACAACATAGACTATCGTTGTATAAGTATGGTGCTATATAAATCAACAACATAGAATATCGTTGTATAAGTATGGTGCTATATAAATTAACAACATAGAATATCGTTGTATAAGTACGGTGCTATATAAATCAACAACATAAACTATCGTTGTATAAGTATGGTGCTATATACATCAACAACATAGAATATCGTTGTATAAGTACGGTGCTATATAAATCAACAACATAGACTATCGTTGTATAAGTATGGTGCTATATACATCAACAACATAGACTATCGTTATATAAGTACGGTGCTATATACATCAACAACACGTGCAAGTATTTCACTCGCACGTGTACTGCGAGTTTCTATTGTTTAACTGTATTGATCACTTGTTGAAAGATGCTGGCGCATTGTGACTTTATCGTGCACTGTTCGTGCACTGTTGGTTACAGCTCATGTATTGTGCTATCGGCAATGACACGATGTATTGCAAGGCTGTCGAATCGTTTCTCCGCCAATGGTTCGACGGGAACAATTCTTCCGTACATTACACGCCGCTTGGTCTGGCTATGGTTTCGGACGATGGTGGCATCGTAGATGCAGGTAAAGTAGTTTATTTCTTTCACAACGCAATATGTACAAGAACAAAACTATAGAAGTATATATTAAATTGTCAGCATGTTGCATGGTGATGTCACTTGGCTAAAGCCGTCTTCCAGTGACACCATCATCATTTAAAATAACCATCATTACTATGGATATATACACATTTGTAGTCGAATCGTAAATAAACCGATTACAGACAGACTGGCCACTAAGTCGTATACGATGCCAATCAAGTGTATATAAAAACCTAACATTAGTTGACTTGCGTGTTAATTTGTTAGGTAGATGTAACGCTTCTAGTGATGATGTCCAAATATCGAAACGTCTATATTAAATTAAGGTGACTTACACATGAAAGATGGTTGAAGCCGTAACCAATTTCCCCGTGTCTTAAGGGAAACAAAAGTGTTATTGTGCAATACATCTAAAAAAAGCAATGCAAACAAACAAACAAACCATTTGTAACTCAAACAACACTACCACACTGCAGTCGGTGACCCACAATGAGAAAATCTGAAACCCGGAAATTCCATTGAAACAGCATAATTCCCGAAGGCTGACAAACCGTGCGAGTCACAATACATTATTGTAGTGACGCGCGCTCGGTAATCGCTCAGTTAGCATTACACATTTAGTTAGCATATGCTTTGCTTGTTTTCGAAAACGTCAATCAATGTTCTGGTTTCTCGTCTTCTTTTCGACCCTGTAGTTGAGTTACACTTGCATTCATGAACATCTCTTACAACAATTCGTACAGAGTACAATGCGGCCGTAATATTTTACACGCTACGGCGACAAAATAAGCTCGACAAAGGCTTATGTGTCGGTCATTATTCAAGTTTCCCAATGGGTATTATAATATACGGATTACTGGGCGACGATAACAAAAATAGTGTTCCTAGTTGAGCGATCTAGGAAGAACACAACGTCATGTTTTATATAATAGATACGCCGTCCGTGCTATTTAAGCTATATAATGTTCGACGTTGTTATTCTAGTAAACAATTGGCATAACATTCTTGGGTGGAATTACACATTTTAGTTTTAACTGTGATGATAGGCCCCTTGAGTAGCCCCGCCACATAAGGCTGCCGTTCCGGTATATATATATATATAATATATATATATATATATATATAAATAAATAAACAAAAGTTTTACAACTGAACTTGAACATATATATATCCTATATATATATATATATATATATATATATATATATATATATATATATATATATATATTATTATATATATAATATATATATTATATATATATATATATAATATATATTTTATATAAAATATATATATATATATATATATATATATATATATATATATATATATATATATATAAACAAAAGTTTTACAACTGAACTTCGCCAACATTCATATCATCCTATTTTTTAAGACCCTGTCAAAGTCGTCCATCTTGACATTTTGACGTTGGTGACAAACTGTTGCCTTTTGAGTGCGATTATGTTGGCTTTGAACTAAGCCAATATTTGTATCGGCCAGTTATATGTGACTGAACCGATCTGGTGTCAACTAACGCTCCACTGTTCGTTGCAGTCAACGCGGCCCTTGTAGCCGTGACGGCCGCCTACTTCCACATCTTACCGAAAGAAGCAATGTGGTTCGCGAAGTCACAGCTTGAATACGTTATTGGTATGAATACAGGCCGCAGCTTCATGGTCGGTTATGGACCCAACTGGCCCAAGCAGCCTCGGCATGTCGGCTCGTAAGTAACGTGACTGTTGTGTCGCATACAATCACGCAGTTTATTTGGGATATTGCTTACAAAACCACATATTAGTAACATGGCGCCATCAGCTTGACTTGGCCGAGCCGTTACCACATCAGTCCGTAGTCCACCAGGGTGTCAGATGAGCCGTCCCAACATTGACGCTTTCGTAGATTATCGTTCATCTCTGTTTCTCTTTATTTTCTTGGCACGACTGTGTCCACAAGATGAATCTTTATAATCTTTTCGGCGGTCACAGTCATCATGTTGATTATGATGCCGCACAGTAAGTAAGAGGTAGGATTTACATTTAACAAGAGTCAACCTAATAGCGATTCAGTATATAAGGATAACTAAAAGTATATAACAATTAGTAGTAATAAAACCAAGTCCTGAGGAAAAGTCCTGAGGACAAATCCCAAATATATTCAAATAAATAAATAAAATTTAAAACATCTAATAAATAAATAAATAAAAGGATCACTGCTCCAACCTAATCTAACTATGGAACTTCTAGACTGGCACTCTTGCCTGGAACGTGTTACTGGTTCTGGAAGTCAAGCTGTGTCAGATAGTTCATTCCAGTTTTTATTTTTTCGGGAGGAATGAATGTAGTCTGTATATGGTTCGGAACAGTATCCGGCACAGCTGCTGTGAGTGTCTTCTTTGTCGGGTCGGAGCTGGAAGGAACTTGCAGCGGCCGACTATTGCTTGTGTCCGATGATCTCGTGGGGCATGCTTAGCCTTGCCACCTTCCTGCGATGCCGCAGAGAAGGCGAGTGGAGTCGGTTGCTTACTGCGGTGGCACTGGATGTTTCTGATATTGATTGGCCGCGCACCGAGCGGATCTTCTTGGGACTCCCTCTGAATCTGAACACAGGGTGTCAGATGAGCCGTCCCAACATTGACGTCTTCGTAGGTTATCGTTTATCTCCGTTTCTCGTCGTTGTTCTTGGCACGACTGTGTCCACAGGAGA
>JAODUO010000373.1:67500-72500 GCA_025642075.2 Ridgeia piscesae
GACGGACGGACGGACGGACGGACGGACGGACGGACGGACGGACGGACGGACGGACGGACGGACGGACGGACGGACGGACGGACGGACGGACGGACGGACGGACGGACGGACGGACGGACGGACGGACGGACGGACGGACGGACGGACGGACGGACGGACGGACGGACGTTCCCTATGTGTATACCTCTGACAGTAATTGACAGTAGCGTGGGGAGCAACCATACAAAGGAAGAGGGTATCTGTCTAAAGAATAGGACATTCGGGTTGAGTGGACCGATAACATTTCTGTTTCGTCCCTCCACCAGCTTCCCCTGGGTTTAGCTCGAGATCTGCGAACACATCGTTTGTTATACTATAAGCGTCAATGACTTTTATAGTGTATGAATAAGCTCAATTATTTTGTGCAGTGTAATTGTATCTCCTCCTGGGCGCCAGTGCCCTCGCCTTTTTCTGTATCAGTTCTCTTCATTTGGCCAGTGACATAACGACATTACATATTTTGGCGACGTATTTAAAATAAAATGCTCACATGTAGTTATTCAAAAAGGCATTTTTATAACGCACTATTTTGTGCTCAGGACTGCTCGAAACGTTTCACACTTCCATCCATTGCACATATTTTCAATCACACACTATCTGGACTTCTATGGGAGCATTCAGCCACGCTGCAACCGATGCGCTATTATTCATACATGATATCCACCAGTATCTACCGTCAGGTGGTCATGCATACAGCTGACTGAACAGGAATAACGCAGAGTGTACGAACTTCCCAAAGACACGACAACACAGGATTCGATCCCGAGTTCTCTACACTGAAACATCAACGCTATGATTACTGCTATAATTATTTACTTTTTCAGAAGGCACAGTTTTCAGGTGACGCCAGTTTTTGTATCTGCAGACGCGTGTAAACTGGCTCCGAAGAAACCTATTTATCGCGTACGCATCGTTTCCTTTGTGCATATTATTTGGTGCCATTTATGATATGGTGAAATCTTAACATTGGCCAGCATTTTTTATTTTTGAATATCACACTGTACTTGTGCCATTGATATGATCAAATATGATGATGACAATAATAATAATAACCATAATAACAATAACAGTAGCAATAATAATATATGCAGCTTGTTCCTTGATCTAACAATAAAAACGACAACCCAGAATAGGAATACTATTTTTACCGTAGAACCCAGGTGAGCATTTGACTCGTGACATCAAATGGTATCAAACTACAATAACCAATGGAAATTAATTCAGAGTTGTCGATCAGACATCCAGTTCGCGTTCGGTGTTACGCAAAGGTGAATAGTGGCGACGCGCGGCGGGACCAACGGCTGTTTGCGGAAGTGACGTCACTGCTGGGCTACGTTTGTCCGTGCAAATGAACATCTTTCGGATTAACCCGGAATACGACTGCACGGTTGAGTGGACAGCAAAGGGGAGCAGCCAGGGAACGATCAGCGTTTGCTATCGACGTGGTCATGGACACGGTAAGTTGATAAGTTATTCTAGTTTCCTTTATGACACTACGTAATTACATATACGACAAAACCGTTCGCGAATGTGTTGAGGCGTTGCGGTGGTGTGCGTGCTTGTGTGTCTGTGTGTGTGTGCGTGCGTGCGTGCGTGCGTGCGTGCGTGCGTGCGTGCGTGCGTGCGTGCGTGTGTGTGTGTGTGTGTGTGTGTGTGTTTGTATGTGTGTTTATTTGTATGTGTCAAACACCATCTCATCTTCTCTGGGAAGCATCCAGCCATATGCTACAATTAATGCGCGAAGGCTTCTCGTACTCATGTCCACCACTGCCTATAGTCAGTTACTCATTTATACTGCTGAGTGAACTGGAGCAATATAGAGTAAAAACTTGCCCGAGGTTTTACACCGCAACACAGGATTCGAACCCGGGTTCTCTTAGTCGAAAGCCCGAAGCTCTACCCCTGAGCCATTGCGCTCTACAATAATTGAAGACAAACACTTATCTGGGACATTCTAGGGAATGGTGCATAGTTCGATTCGTGTGTGACACCAGTGAGAGTGCAGCCATGCAAAAACGTTCTACCCAAAACGTATTACTTATATTAGTATTCTTTTATATGTTTTTGTTGAACGGAGCAAACTCGTGAATGTTCCGAATTTCGAGTATATTCCGATTCAAGAGTTTGGTCAAATTCAGGGTTTTGCGTTCGGCGCTGCAATAAATACGCCAGCCTTATCTAACATTACGCTGTTCACTGTAATACCTTGTGTTTTTAAGATTGCGCCTATTTTCCAGTATCCTTACTCCGCCAGGTGGAGCCACGGTTTACCAACTCTTCCATACAGGTTAGCCTGGGTTATCGAGTCGCCGATAGGTGGCGACGTTTTTGCGACGTTTTTGCGTCCGTCGCAGTCGCCTAAGAAATAATCATTGATCTTGCAATTGTTATTCGGTAGATGGCCATTCTGTATTGAAACGAGACACGTATGCTTATGATCAGCGGATCCCTCAATCACTTGGTACAGTTCTGAGATGGTGCCTGAAGGCACTAGGATCCGAAAAGCGGTACCAAGTTGGCAAAGTTGCTGATCATTTCGATCTTCAGACAATTAATAGCGCAATAAATAATCCTCGGGAACGCTTGATGCATTTACATTGTACTTCCTGGCACTTCCTGGCACTTCCTGGCACACCCGTTCAGCAACTTCTCTCGGAAACGTCTAGCCACCCTGCAACTATTGCACGAAGAATATTCTTACAAATATGTCCACCACTAGAGACAGACTGCGATCCAGTCATGCAGCTTAAAGAACCGAAGCACCCGTGCGTGACCAAACTTGTTCAAGGTTCGGCACATTAATTTGGTCCTTCGACTGAGAGACTTATTCTCTACCACTGCACCACGGCGCTTCACAACGTGGAGTACGTGTGAGCGTGCCTTAATGTCTATCTGCGTGCGTGTTAAAGGCTGCATGCTGTTGCGTGTGGGAGCATGTCCGGGCACTTACGTGTGTTCACATTGATGATGTTCCTGCGAGGGTGCGCGTCCACGTAGCCGGGTCCATTGCCGTACACCAGCGTCGTATAGGGCAGGTTATCGACGTCCGACACGTTGTTCCCGTTGTGTTCGTTACTCCAGTCCGTGAGGCCTGAAACCGGGACACGTACAGCCTCAACGGCAGTTCATGTAACTATCCAACGGACACGTACAGCCTCAACGGCAGGTCATGTAACTATCCAACGGACACGTACAGCCTCAACGGCAGGTCATGTAACTATCCAACGGACACGTACAGCCTCAACGGCAGGTCATTTAACTATCCAACGGACACGTACATCCTCAACGGCAGGTCATTTAACTATCCAACGGACACGTACAGCCTCAACGGCAGGTAATGTAACTATCCAACGGACACGTACAGCCTCAACGGCAGGTCATTTAACTATCCAACGGACACGTACAGCCTCAACGGCAGGTCATTTAACTATCCAACGGACACGTACAGCCTCAACGGCAGGTCATTTAACTATCCAACGGACACGTACAGCCTCAACGGCAGGTCATGTAACTATCCAACGGACACGTATAGCCTCAACGGCAGGTCATTTAACTATCCAACGGACACGTACAGCCTCAACGGCAGGTCATTTAACTATCCAACGGACACGTACAGCCTCAAAGGCAGGTCATTTAACTATCCAACGGACACGTACAGCCTCAACGGCAGGTCATTTAACTATCCAACGGACACGTACAGCCTCAACGGCAGGTCATTTAACTATCCAACGGACACGTACAGCCTCAACGGCAGGTAATGTAACTATCCAACGGACACGTACAGCCTCAACAGCAGGTCATGTAACCATCCAACGGACACGTACAGCCTCAACGGCAGCTCATGTAACTATCCAACGGACACGTACAGCCTCAAAGGCAGCTCATGTAACCATCCAACGGACACGTACAGCCTCAACGGCATTAAAAAATAAACATTTAGATAAAGCTTTCCGAACGCAGGAATTGAGAACAAACATTTCATGATGCTTTCATGTGTGTGTGTGTGTGTGTGTGTGTGTGTGTGTGTGTGTGCGGTGCGTGCGTGCGTGCGTGCGTGCGTGCGTGCGTGCGTGCGTGCGTGCGTGCGTGCGTGCGTGCGTGCGTGCGTGCGTGCGTGCGTGCGTGCGTGCGTGCGTGCGTGCGTGCGTGCGTGCGTGCGTGCGTGCGTGCGTACGTGTTTTGTACGTCCATACCTAATATTGGGTTCCCACGCGTGGCGTACGAGCCTATAGAGAGAGGGTGTGAGTGGTCAGCCGTCACGATGACCAGCGTGTCGTCCGTGTCCACTAGTTCGAGTGCCCGCTCCACGGCGGCGTCCATGGCCAGCGTCTCCTCGAGCGCACGCCGGGCCGTGTTGCCGTGGTGGGCGTGGTCAATGCGCGCGCCTGCGCACAACATACGATTTAGTCCGATTTAAGCGGATGTAACCAGAACTAACCAGATTTAACCAGATCCAACAAGTGATAACAACGTTGAGATGTACTTGAGTAACAGCATTTGGCAAATATTTAACTTCGTAATAAGATAAAACCATAACAATAATTATAATACAAGATATCATGAGATGTATTAAGCCTAACAAGACAGCCATTTCCCCCCAACATCGTGTATCCACCTACACGTGGTCAATTAATTTCGAGCGTACCGTCATACTTTTACTGTCCAGAATCTAGAGAAGCCAGTAAAATTACCGGGGTAGATTGAATGTCTAAGCAAACAAGTGAACCTCATTTAAAATGAGAGATGGTGTTTAAATTGGACATATTAATGCCACCGCAATACGTGTACGGTATCACTGGTCGTCAAAGAGAATGAGATAACAGAAACGCGATTGCGTGGTTTAAATTATGTTGTAACCACTCAGAGGTACAGCATTACAGAGACTTAAATGTGTATATACTTCGTAACTAAACAATGATTAGCCCCAAGTTCAACCGTTCTTATTTTAATTGAATCGTACA
>JAODUO010000373.1:90000-92500 GCA_025642075.2 Ridgeia piscesae
CGCTTCCTCTGCTAAAACAACCCATACCTTCTGTGGCATAGGATCTACACTGTGATGTAGCAGGACGCTGCGTTCTCCCTGTACCCTGTGGGCAACATTTACGGCTACTTCCTTCGTCGAATGCAAGCTCACTAAGTTCTATTACCCATATAGGCGTTAATCTGAAGCGTATTTTTAATTGTCATTGTAGATGTTGAACTTCTACGGGTGAATCAGCGAATAACTGAATAACGCAACATACCCCTTAAGGCTGTAACTAGATAATGTTTATGTAAAGATATGCTGTATGCTTTGTGCGTCTTCCATTTCACCCATTCGTCGCGTACACGGGTAACTCGTCATCCCTGATCATTACCTCAATGATCATTCAGTTCCCATCATCCCGTTGCCTAGCAGCGGAGAGAATTTCACAGATACCTACATCTCACTAGTAGCGACGCCCGGTTTTCGTTGGCTGAATACTACAGCCTACACAAAGCATCTTACCTTTCTCCTCCTCTGGGACTCGGCTGCCACTCGTGTAGTGGCACAAGACAAGCGCGATGGCGGTGAGCAGCAGGGCAGCGTCCGGCCAGCGAGGGGACCTCTTGCCCGACATGTATGTAGATTTCGTCGGCCGGATGGACAATGATACGGAGTTCGCCGAAAGGCCATTTAAACAGCCCGCGCGCTGCCGTAAATCCACGGGCTGGGCGGGACGATTTCTACGGCGCAACGAGTGACCTTCCTTAGGGGTCGCATTGGTCACGCGGCTAGTCATACTTCTACGAGGAACCACAACACCGTACGTGCGTGCGTACGTACGTACGTGCATGCGAGAACTACGTGCGGACCTCCCTCCGCATGCGGTCTCTCTGGTTCTGTTTACAACTTCGTGTCAACGACATGACGGGCAGTGAATGCGCTCTCGGTGCAAACTCGATTAAAACTGCAAATATGGAAAAACGTAATGCACGCCGACCGCGGCGGTGGCTTTTTCTTTAGTTTAGAATCCGGAAGCGCGCACGCTTCACCTAGTTCCTGATATGTATCACCTGAATGCGGGCGGTAAGCGGTGATGCCGTGCGCAAATCCTTTCTGTTTGCCTGCGCATGCGTCGCGATACTAAGGCGGAAACAGGAATCAACAAAGAGGTCTATGGACATTCGATTTCGGGATCGCTGCGCTACGTAGAGTTCATTTCGGATCTCTCGTATGCGTGTTGTTAAGTGGACGTGCGCGTGTGCTTTAATGACAGAGTCCCTCACTTATTAGTGTAATTAGTGTCCAGACGTGGACACGACGTGTTGTGACAGTGATGCGACCGCGTGGGTGTTTCAGCGTCAGGTCACGCATAAGAAGAGCACATATTATGAACCGTGCCGCGTACATCAGTCGAATCAATGGATTGAATGTGTAAACACTTTAATGAGCCCATGTGTTATCGTTATTGACTATTATTGGACCTATGTATTAACATGTCCACGCACGAACGCGCAGTACGTGTTTAAGTCCTTTGCGCGCGCGCGCGCGTGTGGTGTGTGTGTGCGTGCGTGCGTGTGCGTGCGTGTGTGTATGTGTGTTGTGTATATATATATGCGTGTGTGTATGTGTGTGTATGTGTGTATGTGTGTATGTGTGTATGTGTGTATGTGTGTATGTGTGTATGTGTGTATGTGTGTGTGTTTGTGTGTGTGTGTGTGTGTGTGTGTGTGTGTGTGTGTGTGTGTGTGTGTGTGTGTATGTGTGTGTGTGTGTGCGCGCGTGTGTGTGTGTGCATGGCTTCAGTGTGCGCGCCTAAGTGCGTTTGTACGTGTGCAAGTGCGTGTGGGTGTATTTGTTTTCCAGCACACGTGCGTGTGTAAATGTATATGCGTGTGCGATTGCATTTGTGTATGCGTGTGCACGTGTATGCATTTGTGTATGCGGGTGTTAAATTATATGCTGTTTGTATGATGTATAAAGATATCACGTCTCTTTAAATATATATATGCTTAGCAAAATTGTTTTTATTGATAGAACTGCATTTAATATTGCCATAATTTACCTTAATAATGTTATTTATATTCAAAAGTCAAAACTGTTTATATGCGACGGGCAAGTATACCCGCAACTATAGGCAAGTGGCCGGCAAACAACATTTTGCTAGGCACTGGTTTGTTTTTCTATTACGTAAGTTGGCCGCCAAGTGATATGCAGAGCGAAAACATGTTTACGGTTACGCAGTAGTGATTGGATGATTGAGACGGCAGCTGCATAATGTTCCTATTAAAGCGGACCCGGACCAAAAGGCGCACTTCTAAAATATACCATACTTGTTTTACATTATGTATTTAACCCAGGAACATCAATGCGTGTGAAGGATGTATTTGAAAAAGGTCGGTTTCCGAAGACAGATTGGCGTACTCCTCAACCACTAGTGGGACAGGCGAAACTTTGTCGGTTGTAGGTTTACCATTCTCCGATAAACAAAGCAATTTCTGTAAACCAAATCGACTAAATCCAAATTAAGCGTGTGAAT
>JAODUO010000373.1:97500-137500 GCA_025642075.2 Ridgeia piscesae
GCTGAGTTACCTAAAGCAATGTGAAATGAACGAAATTGCTCGCGTATCAAAACGTCAGCGATAGGATTCTTAGCCATGTTCGTGCTGTTGAATGTTCAACATTCTAGAGTGTTTTGTCGGTGTCACACCCCAGCAGTATTATATAAATAACTACAAGGAGAAACAACCCTTCAACTGCCGAGTCACCGAGTTCACCCATCTAGCAACACTCGCGGCAAAAGTGACCGATTTATTCAAGTGCTGGTGTCGTGGTCCCATATTCGGCCGGACCCAGATTCGGCCGGTCCCAGATTCGACACGATTCTGCCGAGTCTGGGACCGCAAAGGTAGCGGACCAGGATTCTCCGTTGTTGCTAACATAGTTTCCGTTGGTAATACATCCAGTATTCCAATATGACTGTTATTCGCAAGTTTTTAATACAATTGCATACGCGGTAACCGTTTTGAGGAAACTCGACCCCGGCGTGATGACGTATGTCAGAGCAGATAAAAACGGCACTGCGCCTGCATGCGCATGCGAAGTATGCATTTAGCCGAATCTATGACGGGCCGAATCTGGGACCACCCCACCGGCTATGACTCAAGTTTATGCTAATAGCGTTTTTAATTAACATAACAGCAAAGGAATGGAATAGACTAACTGAAACAATTGCATCTGCAGTCAAGGTAGACACCTTTAAATCTAGGCTGGGAGGATGATTTAAATTTTCCAATATGCTTAGGCACCTTCACCCCTATACTGGCGTAATGACCTTATGGTTTTTGATAATTGTCATATAGACATAGATAGATATCGGTTTATCGTATAGAATAGGCAATATTGGCTTCGTACGAAGTATCCTATGCAGATTCAGAAAATGGATAGGGTGTAGTTCTACATCTCATGCCCATCGCTGCCGTCGATTACATCACTGGGACATAACCAGTCTGACGTCACAGTCAAGTTTGCACTCGATGTGATATGGGCATATGGCACCACGTTCAGCATTTTGTTCACCGATTCAACTATACATTATGAATATAATGGGAAGATTTATGCAGGTTGCTTAAATGCAATAACTGTTTTTTCATCACTTCTCGGGTTCCTTGATGTTTCATTATTATTATTATTATTATTATTATTATTATTATTATTATTATTATTATTATTATTATTATTATTATTATTATTATTATTATTATTATTATTATTATTATTATTATTATTATTATTATTTACTTCTACGGTTGAGTTGTCCAAGTCGACGTTTGCGTTGCGTTGTACTTTCTCCGATTCTCTAACGTTAGTTGTTGCTGTCAGTCACACTGCTGATTACTACTACTAATATGTCCAACTGTTAACTCACAATTTCCCACCTTTGATTTATTTATAAAAAGAAATTTAAATATGACAATTTGTTAGACGTTACTGAAGTCATACCCAACAGTTAGAGTATCCACACCGCCCGGTAATTGGGTAGCATAGACGTAAACGAGAGCAACAGAAGATGGGGTAGCGCTTTGACTACACTCAAATGTTGGGTCAGATAATAATTTTAATCTGACATAGCATCCGCTATGCAAAATGGAAAGCTTATTAAACCAACTCCACAAAGTCTAAACATTTTCACGCTTAACAAAAGACTGGAAATACGACTAGGTACATTTACACGACTCACAAATCAAGAGACTAATGCTGCATTACAAACTTAGAGCATGCCGTGATTGTGTTGTATACCAGTGTATTATATGATGCGCACATATGAACAACGTATCACAAATAACTTAACTGGTTTCACCGTTGTCGTATGCGTACACATCTTGGCGTAAAATGCGCCGATGGTGGTTGAAAGATTCAGAGCCATGGCTTCCGGAACATTTGTTGTTTTTTCTAGTTGATTTGTGACATTAGAAGATGTCTTACACAAATACTGTTGGTGCAACAAATTAACTGAACGCAGCAACTGAGAATATCTGAGATAAAAAACAATTAGATATTCTACCATTATAACTGTATTTTGGCCAACATTTAATGCATCATTTTGTTAATTCAACATCATCCCACGCATATCTATGTGTTATAAACACCGCGCCCTAGCCGACTTTTGACTTTCAGGTCGAATAAACGGTGCAGTCGGCGTAAACAAACTGTTTTTGGGTCTCAAAACGCATTATTTCGTAAGACATAAATATACAAATTCTGCACAAGTGTTGCACGGACGTTTGTTTTTGCAGCTGCTCGAAGCTACAGCGGCATAAATCATCTGCGGAAAGTTGTTCCAGGAACAAATGCGTTACCGAATTTTACTACTATTCCACATAACGTTGAATCAGTACGTTTTTGCAGCCGACCACCGCATAACCTACTTACTAGGTCACTCGGGTGCATGGTCGTCGGAAGCAATCAGACGAAGGGAATGAATCGTTAGTGTTTATCACCCATATTTCTTTAGTTAAGGTTCCCATTGTTACACAGTTAGAGTTCGTGTCATTTGGAATTGTGATTACAACACAGTTAGTATTAGTTGCTGATAGAGTTAGAATTAAGATTCCAACTTAAATTCCAACAATTCCAAGTATGCGCTGGTGGACAGCCATCAAGTAAGCGAACCACAAGCTTAGGGAGTTTTTTTATTCACGATCCACCATGTGTCGCCACTCGTCGCGTTCGCAACACATCTGTCATCGATATTATGTTCAGACTTTCAATTATCATAAAAAAATATAATAATAATAATAATAATAATAAATAACAGTATTTGTCTACGCCATATCTCTAGCAATAAAACCATTCAGAGGCCCCATTTACTTTACAAGAATATACAGATTACCTTAACATATAAAATAGAGATGTAGTTGTAAAATAAACAGATAAGTAACAATTGTTCAACATAAATAAATAATATTAGTCTTAATAATACAAAAATACTAATACTGATAAATAATAGTTAATTATATTTCAAGTGAAAAATAAATAAATTATAAAAATAGTTGATAAATAGTAGATATAATTTTTTTCTCGGATATTATAAAATTATTCTTTTAAAGTGAAAACGCTCTTTTAAATAGAGATGTCTTCAGTAAAAAAAGACGTGAGACTCGCGACTTTGCATTACTGGTCTGATGGCAACAATATACAACTCCACCAATCAGAACATGTCCTGTTGGGAAGTAATGTGAGAACTTATTGGTTAGACATAAACAGCGAAAGTGAATTGTCTGTAGCAGTCCTCTAGAAAGCACTTTTTCTCAGTTGCGCGTTGGGTCCGATATAAGTCGAACTTAAAAGCCTTCGTTGTTACGTAGATAATTGCTTTTATCTGTTTTACATGTCCTTTTTTTGGCTTGCTGAGGCATTCCTGTATCGTGTGGCAGTTGTCTTTTAACTTTTGTTCGGGCTGTGCGCATGCGTCAGAGTTTGACACAATCCGTAATATACAGGTGGTTCAGTATAGTAAGTTTCTATAGGATGGTTTTCCCACAATTAGTCAATTTTGTCCTCAAACGATTGCGGTGATGGAGTGTCTACCACAGACTGTGGGAGACTGTTCCACACAGAGCTTTGGTGTACAAATTGTAATTGTTATGCTTAATCGGCATCTTTCTGTAAATATGTTTAGCATGTGCCCTCTCGTTTTAATTAATTTTTCCATCAATGTAAAAAGATTATGTATCAGCAGAATCATATTTTCCTGTTACAGTCTTGTAAATCTCACTTGTAACTCCCATAAGGCGACGATATGAGAAAGTGGGTAGAAACCATGGCACAAGTAATCAACAGTTTCTGCAACAAGAGTGTGAACTGCAAACACCAACTTAATGCAAACACTAAGTTGGATGTGGAGCAACTTATCAATCGACAATAAGTTCGACAAAATTAAGCCCTCCTCCTAGTGACTTCTCGGCGCATTTTGAGATGAATTGGACATATAATTGTGACATTATATGTAGAAGTAATATTAATACTAAGAGATGAATATGGGAAACTAGAAGACTGTATCTGCCATCGTCGCTTTGCTGGCGATATGCAAGTACTCTGCGTGAACTACAGCAAATGCTACAGGAGCTAGCAGATGACAATAAAAACAACCAAGGTATATAATTATGAACAATTCGAAGAAAAAGGTGATGATGCAAAACGACGGGTTAATGTCATCACCCGGCGGTGGTATGTAACGAAGTAGAAGTAGACCTACTCGACTTGAGTATTTTTGTATTATTATTTAAAGGTAGTTTTGCCAGGTAAAATTTGCACCACGTACTTTTATTCATACGAGAGTTTGAAGTAAATGATGGCCTGAGACAGGGGAACGCCCCGAGCCCATTATTGTTTATCGCTGTAGAACTGATAATCAGAAAGATTGGTACGAAAGACACACTCCGGAAACAATTGTACGCAGACGGCCTGGCCATTGTAGCGGAGTGGAAGCAGATCTTCAAGAACGACTGGTAGAGCGGAACATTATGATCAGCGGACATAGACAGTAAGTTTAGAAATGACGGAGGAGATGTGTATGGGGCAGAAATAGCAAGAGCTGGAAATAGACCCGGAGGGAAGATGCTCAAGCAAAGAGATTTTGATGTAGAGAGTTTTATATAGCTTAGTGGAGCAATATGCGGACACGGAAATTCAGGCATCGAAATTCGCAGGAGAATCATAGCAGGGAAAAACGCTTGCAGGCAAGTCGAAGGAGAGATAGGATATAGACGCATATTGCGTTAAAACGTAAAGGTAAGGTGCTCTGCTCGTGTGTTACCCCGACATACATGTAGGGCCGAGATACGATGACACTGTCATAGAAACACCAGAAGAAGGTTTGCGGAAACAACTAGGATAGATAAACCGCGGTAGTTAAGAGAGCAGGTAATAGAATATTTGGGGAACTGTGTTAAAAACTGCCAAATAGAGATGTCCAGAAATGGAGGGATAAAAGAAGACCGAAATTGTGACGAGAGAACTCCATTGCAAGAGACCTGATAAGAACGGGAGAGGAATGGAGAGGAAGAGCAAAATATAGAGGGAAACGGCGTCTCTTGACAGAGAACATGGTGAGAAAAAAGCGATGACAACGAAGAGGAAGACAAAGACGATAAACAGAAACCATAGCCAACATCACATCTGACGACAGGGACTCCACGAGGAGAACAACAACTTCCAGTCTACTTGGCTAGATATTTTAGTTACCGAGCACACTTCTGAACAGGTGAAAAAGCTAAATATTACACAGCGTGAGTCAAAGTAAAATGCACAATGTTTAAGCTGTTGTTTAAGCAGATAAACTTCACCTTGCCACTGGAAGTAACCTTTTGGGCAGCATGCTTAGTAGCGTTTTTCTCCTTCTTTCGGGAATCCAATCTTTGGGTTAAAAGCATTACGTCTTTTGACTCAAATTTACACTTATCTCGCCGAGATGCTACTTTTTCCGAGGACGGAGTTAGCTTAGCTGTGCGGTGGTCGAAGACAATCCAGTACCGGCAGCGCATATTACACATTCCTCTTCCTCGCATCCCAGGCTCCCCCTGCGTCCAGCACAGACACTAATCCTTGCGTTAAGGCTGTGTAATTCTCCGCCATCAGCCCCACTCTTCACTTACCCCACGCGCAATGGCTGACTCCCATTGACAGTGCAAGTCTTCCAGGATAAGCTTCACAAATACTTGGGAAAGTTGGATTTAAATCCCTCGGATTACTCAGGGCATAGTTTTCGACGAGGGGGGCATCCTTTGCCTTGGAATGTGGGCATCCATCAGAAGTCATCAAGGCACAGGGGGACTGGGCTAGTATTGCCTATGAGAATTACATTAATCCCTCGTGGGAAATGCGCAAACACCTCGCAGCTACCCTAGGGAGATATATACAGTAATACACTCTACATACTACCAGGGTTTGGGTGTGTTCTGGGAGTTTGCATTGTTATGTGGCGATTGTATGTATACTTGCACATGTTTACTATGTATGGTGATTGTTTGAACATGTGGTTATTGCATAACATTAAAACAATGCAGATCTACAAGTTCACCCACAACCCTGTCGTACTCTTATTTGTTCACCAACCTGACCGAGTGCCAGGGCGATGTATTGCTAACAGACTGATCAATGGCGCTGCGTGCCGCGTCCTCTCACTCGCCCACGCCCGGGTCGGAGTTTTTGATGAAGCTGAACGTCGGTGTAGTGTGAACGTTTTTGGTCGACCTGGTGACTGGTTTCGCGCAACATCCATTATCTTATTATGTTGCACCAAATAAAAGTATGGTTTGAGTTTTCTGTTCTCACCGCTAGAATAGTAGTTGGTCGTAGCAAAGTTCTGCTCTTGCACAGTGTCGCTTTGGTGTTAATGTTATTATGTTATTATGTTGCGACAAATAACTTTATGTTAGACTTTTATTTGTTTCGTTCTACTCAAGTATTATTTTGTGTGATGCTCTCGTACCTTTTCTATTCAGTACTATTTTGAAATGACTACTTTTACTTCTACTCAAATGGTTTTTGGGCATGATTACTTGTACTTCTACTCAAGTTCAACAGGGTTTGAATAGATAAGTCTACAACTCATGCGTACTTCCAGCAATGACATACGGCGCTATAAACAAGGACACCCATAAACCAGGCAATAACAAGCTAACAGCCGCACAAACAAAGATAGAAAGGAATATGTTAACCATCACATACCGGGACTGAAAAACGAGCATCGTGGTAGGAGAGAAGACGAAGGTGGCAGACATGGTTGCACAAGTCAGAAGACGGAAGTGGTACTGGGCGAGGCACGACGGTACAATACGAAGTAATCGATGTACCTCGCGATTCACCACCTGGAAACCGTACGAGAAAAAACAATCTACAGGAAGACGTAGAGAGACGAACAAGACGACTACACTACTGGAAGGGCACCATCTGGCAGAGTCGAGGGTGCACGAAGACAGAGAGGGGTGGAACCAGCATACCGAGGCCGTCGCCAAACCACTGGATACTATGGCAGTACAGTTGTGATTGGATTAATGACGTGCATACAGCCTTGTGATATTTGTTTGAAAAGTATTACTACACAGTGTGTGCTATACAGTGCA
Source organism: Ridgeia piscesae (assembly GCA_025642075.2). Classification (NCBI taxonomy): domain Eukaryota; kingdom Metazoa; phylum Annelida; class Polychaeta; order Sabellida; family Siboglinidae; genus Ridgeia; species Ridgeia piscesae. The sequence continues at coordinate 104,545 of JAODUO010000373.1, forward strand.
TTCCACATAATTCGAACAGGCATTTTATGAGTCGATATTTTTGCTTAATTCTGATCCTCAGCCTCCGTCCATGAGGTCTTCGTATCTTCTCTCTCTCTCTCTCTCTCTCTCTATATATATATATATATATATATATATATATATATATATATATATATATATATATATATATATATATCATATATATATATATATATATATATATATATATATATATATATATATAAATATAAATATAAATATAAATATAAATATAAATATAAATATAAATATAAATATAAATATAAATATAAATATAAATATAAATATAAATATAAATATAAATATAAATATAAATATAAATATAAATATAAATATAAATATAAATATAAATATAAATATAAATATAAATATAAATATAAATATAAATATAAATATAAATATAAATATAAATATAAATATAAATATAAATATAAATATAAATATAAATATAAATATAAATATAAATATAAATATAAATATAAATATAAATATAATATATATATATATATATATATATTATATATATATATATATATATCATTAATCTTATTTATTGTTGTGGGCATGTTCGAGTGCGTGCGTGCGTGTGGTGCGTCGTGCGTGCTCGTTGCTGCGTCGTGCGTATGCGTGCTGCTATGCTACGTGCGTGTATATAATTTATATATATAAATTATTTATATATTAATATATATATATATAGTGGGTATATATATATATATATATATATATATATATATATATATATATATATATATATATATATATATATATATATATATATATAATAAAAACTATTATTAGAAGCAAACAAACTAGACAATTCGATTCTACACGTGTGTTCGTGATCTCGAACTTTCACTGGGGCGGTTAGGTGTGGATAAGTTATAGGGCAACCTCCAGCCTTATCAACAGCACGCTGATACATCTGAGCTGACCACGCCATGTATTATAACAATGTTCAACTAATGACCATGACGACAAAAGATCGCTGCGGACAGAAGAGAGGATCCCAAGATTGACCAGATCGTCGATCACGTTTTATAACCGGCCACCAGCAGATAACGCGATACTTGGAAACGACCGGACTTATCACCAGGAGTGGTTTGACCCTGGAATGGTTTTGAATCTTCGCCCGCCAGGGGTCGGGGCGGCTGATTACGTCATTGGGGAGACTAGGGCTAGATGTTACAAAAACAACACATTTAAGGATTGCGGGTGAGTTTCTTAACCGGTCGAAACTGTTATCATGCCAAAGGTTCCACACATATCTCCCGAAGATAACTGGTGCATAATTAAATGCCTGGTGAATTGCATATTTGTGGCATAATGAGGTGTCCTAAAGTGTTACAAGTTGCCCCGGTACGAGGCTAGTTGTAAAAAAGTAAAACATTTTAGGATTGCGGGTGGGTTTCTTAACGGGTCGAAACAGTTGTCATGCCAAAGAGTCCCCACATTTCTCCCGCAGATAATTGATGCATAATTAAATGCCTAGCTTATTACCGGTACGGTAGTATCTTTTTTCTTTTAAAATGGCGTAACTTTATGGCGTGTCGACGGATTCACGTGATATTACACATGACATGCTTAAATCTATTGATGAACATGTTGTCACTTGCAGAATAATTTGCATTAGCAGATTTGTCTACAAGCCCTCTGTTACAACTTCCCCGTGTTACAGCTAGCCCCGGTCTCCCCTACCAGCTCTTCTCTACCCCGACACGTCCTTTAAGAAATCCTCTTTTAGCGTCAGCCAATGCAACTGCCCACAAGGAGCAAAATGGTCATTTTGGATTCTTTCAGCCACACGTTGTTCGTATTACGTTGTTCGTTGTTCGTCTACGACGTGAATGGGACGTTATATTTGGATTCCCATCAGTCGTGTATTCGTCTTCATATTGGGCGGATATTTGCGCTGTTTCCACGGCTGACGCAGTAGCGAATGGCGACATTCAATTCAATTTAATCAATTTATTTCTAAACACACAGCATGAAAAACAAACAAAACAAATCAAGTACATAATAAGTCACGTGGTATGGTATACAGGCACGAAGAATTATGTTTTGAAAGGGAGTAGACGTGAAGTTATACACTTTTAAGTGTCTACCCCTGTGAAGAAAATTAGACAGAATAAGATTACTTATCACACTTGAGTATTAATTATAATCGTTCAGTTACACTAGGAATAAACACGTATACATAACAAAGATTTACTTGCCGTAATATCGATGAATTTGTATGTTTACATAATATATTTGCTTAAGAGTACATTAATATAATGACATTTAGATATACTAATTTTGGCGTTATGCTAACAAGCGATGTATTGAGTGAGTTCCACAAGGTCACACCGAGTACACGTATAGACATTGCTCTCATATATTTGTACGCACATTTTCTCTCATAAATTGATGTATTCTGCATCAATTTATATAACTGTATAGTGTGACTCCGCTTACTCCCCAAATTTTGCGAGACGATCGGCCAGGGGTACGTTACCGTAGTAACAGTTAGCACCGTTGGCGAGTATTTCAAAAAGCTTAAATATACCTACTGTGTTAAATTGTTGGCCTAAAACATTTAAAAAAAACGTGTCAACTTACACCTGTTGTGATTTTGGTTGTTTTTGTTGTTGAATGTTTTCCCATGTTAACAGCGGCACCAAACAGTCGTTTCCTGGTTAAACCAGAACCGACTCCCACATCCGCTGGCGCTTCGCAACAGTTGGTGAGTTACGTCACTTCCGGAATGACGCGCGCACGCGCGTGTTTGTGCGTGCGTGTTGCAGTTCGTAAACTGATTTTGTTGTAAGTCTGACCCCATTGATTTATTCATATATATATATATATATATATATATATATATATATATATATATATATATATATATATATATATATATATATATATATATATATATATATATAATAAATATATATACCATTACGTCCACCAAACATGCATACTCTTTTGGTTTTAACAAAAATTCTTGTCACTTTGTTTTTCTGTCTGTGCATTCACGCACTAGTAGCACGAATCCTCCAAACCCCATTGCGTGTGTTCTCTTTTCACGTCGTGTTTTTTGAACCAGCAGAAGCCGACTCTATTTTTGCAGCCTAAAAACCTAGTTCGCTGCGTGTGGTTACGTTTACGTAGGCCCAAACCAAACATGGGATCCGATGAAAGGGCAACGTCCGGTTTAGAATGCAGCGAGGAATACATTTAAATTACCAGGTACACACAATGTCACTTTCCCCGGCTGTTGAAACCTGACGACTATGCGTATTGAAATTGAAGGGGAATTTGCGTACGTGGCTTATGAGTGTGAAGCTAACGCACATGTACGCACGCACTTATTGTAAGGCCTACTTATGCACACACACACGCATGTGAGTATATTGGTATACATACACGCACATGCACGAGCAAGTATTAATTCGACGATAACACATTTTCTCAATTTATTGCACAATTATTTTCGCATAGTTAAACAGGTTTTCACTGATAATATTTCACAAGTTAAATATAAATTGCATTGCACTGGTGTTAATGGAATCTGGCCACCAGTGGCGTAGCCAGGAGGCCGGGGGCCATGCCCCCCCCCAATCCCGAAAGAAAATTTGGATGATAGGGAACGGAGGACCAATAACTGGCTGTCTGATTCATAGAGACACAAAGAACAGTGGGTTTCAGGATGCCTGTGTAAGATTTTCTTCCCCAGTCTTCCCATTTCGCAAAACATTTCATCATTCAAATAGGATTAAGTTAGGAATTCTCCACTTCTGCCGCTGGCTGCAGCATAACAGTTGACAGAGCAATGAAAATGTCATTATTCTCAATGGGCATGATGAATAATGATTATTAAGGATTCAAAATAATAGTTGCCCGGTTATTAACTAGGGTCAAATTGCATGTTATTGTTATTATTGTCTTGAATATGAATTCCATTCATATTCAAAAACAATAAAACCATTAATTCCTTTTCCAGTGTTTGTTCTTCTTCTAATTGTTTGCTTACTACGTTCTCTGTCAGCAGTCTCCAATTCCTTCTATCTATTTAATGCTTTTAATGCAAATCCACATCGTAATTTCGATCTTCCTCGCCTCCATATCCCCTCCACTTTCTGGGCATCTGCTCTCTGTCAGCTTCTTCACTCTCATTTCACCCATTTTCTTTTATCAACTCTCTTAACTCCCACGATGCTTCTTATCAGGTTGTTTTTCGCAAACCTGGACCATTTCCTGTTTCGTGTTACTCTGTTAGTGGCATCGTCTCTAGTCCATTGAGTATTGTGTGTACCTGGTAATTTAAATGTATTCCTCGCTGCATTCTAAACAGGACGTTGCCCTTCCATCGGATCCCATGTTTTGTTTAGACCTAAATAAACGTAACCTCAGGCAGCGAACTGGGTTTTAAGCAGCAAAAAGAAAGTCGGCTTCTGCTGATTCAAAAACCAGGACGTGAAAATAGAACACAGCAATGGGAATTGGAGGATTCATGCTGCTAGAGCATGCATGGAAAGAGAGAACAAGAAATAGAGCAAGACTGAATGTAGGTTAATGGTACCGTGAAACTGGACCGGCGAAATCAACATTGGATATACGTAAATAGGAATTGTAACAGCCGCCTCGCTGAAATGATTCAAGATGTCAATACGGAACAGACCTGTAGACACAACACAAAAATCCTTGCGGTAGTTGTACTAACCTCTATCGCGCTGACGAAACGAAACTATTGCGGAGAAACAAAAGCACCGTCCTAAAAAACAAGCAAAGGTCGCTGCAGTCGTATATATATCCATGTGTATTTTGCTTGCGAAATAAGGGTCCGAACACCACAGTTAAAACCAACCATACACGTGGCCTGCAACCGTAAACATCGTGCGTCTCTCATACACTGCCTACGTCACGAAATAGGAAATCCGTTAATTGTTGTATAACCAGCCAAATAACCGGGCAACATGAATACATTCTCTCAGCAGAAGAAGGCAAAATCCGATATGGCATGGCCACGTAACGACACCCATTGACCATCATCCAAGGTAGAGAGACATCTGGTCGGGACTTGACTTCTTGCAATGAATACGACTGGCTGCGGTGGAGACGTATTGTGTGGTACTCATCAGAGGTGCCAGGCGATCATCTGTGATTACGGGATAGAAGATGCAAGTTCAATGCTCAAAGGCCAAGTGATCCATAAGCAAAGGTACAGTCTAAAACAAGAAATGTTGACAAAACTCTTGGCGTGTGATGCTGGGGACAGCGTTCTCTGCGGCAGACGACTGGATGTCGACGTGACAATGAGACAGGCTAGGAGACATGTCACAAGGAACTGTGAGTTGGACGACAATAAGATAATTTCATGGAAGAATACGACGAAATGCGCTACAGCTTCATAAATTACGGCGCCGATTTCAGTAAGTTTAGCGGATATGGTTGCTAGGCAACGCGTGACATAACGGATCCGCCATGTCAATAACACAACGTCGATGCAGACATATTGAGTAAAGGTAAACACAAAGGCGTTCCTACATACCATGTCAAGTTTTATTTTACAAAAGATGACAGATTGAACTACAAGAAATAACTTGTACGTACAAGTACCATGGCACATTTTTTATACTACATATTTATGTATACCGTATTTATTTACACAGAATAATCTTTCAGCAATCTAAATAACAAAGTCACTAATTTTCTAGCTCAAAGTGGAGTCTGTTATTTGAGAATTGTTTATAGTGGCAAAATAATCTTGCTAAAACTTAGTTAAACTGTCTATTTTGTTGCATGCTGGTAATACAAGACTACGGTGTCGCCCCTTAAAAATAAAATAGTTTCCTTTTGGTCGAGCTCTGACAGATAGTGCTATTCCCTAAATGCAAATTCATTCACTAAACTAACAATAAAGAACCAGTCGTATCACTGTGCCATAACAATCTGTAACAATCTGTAACATTAACAATCCAAACTCGGCCATTGTAATCTTCACACAAAGTATGCGGCCAACTGTGACATTTTGTCCTTTGGCTTTCCTCGTCCCCCTCCTCTCCCCCCGCGACCACGTCCCCTGCCCCCTCGACTGCGCCCTGGGTTGTTGCGTCGGAACCGAGCGTGTTTCATCTGAACGAGAGGCCGGAGAACAGCGTCACAGAAAACACAGCCAGAGTGTTCTGTCTCACCACCGGCCAGGGGCGACTTGTTCTGCAAACACAAATGGAGGAATATATATATATATATATATATATATATATGCATTAATATTCATAGGCAATTAAACAGTTTCTGTCAAGCCAAGGTTGCCCGCTAATTATCACCTATTAACTAATAAATTTATTTATTATTACATGATTAGTTAATATATATTTACTCTTAGTCTTATTTATATATTCCAGGTGTAAATTATGTTTTGTATGTTACCTTTGTGTGCGCGCACACACACACACACACACACACACACACACACACACACACACACACACACACACACACACACACACACCACACACACACCACCACCACCACCACCACCACCACCCACACACACATATATTCAGACAGATCACAATTGTTTTCACATATATATATATATGTATATATATATATATATATATATATATATATATATATGTACGTACGTACGTACGTGCGTGCGTGCGTGCATGCGTGCGTGCGTGCGTGCGTGTGTGTGAAAACAATTGTGATCTATCTGAATAAATGAAATTTGTAAATATACATCACTGTTATACACAATTACCATATTTTTATTTTCGTGGCGAATAAATAATTACCAGTACTACAAAAATAAAATAAATACAAGCAGTACATCGTTGCTTTAACATGGTTTGGTTTGTAATTATAATGTGTATATGTGTCTGTCTGTGCGTGCGTGTGTGCGTGAGTGACTGTGTGTGTGCGAGTGTCCGTGCGTGCGTAACGAACACCAAATTTTTTTTTATTCCACGTTTGTTATGGGTTTTATCAGTTTTGGTGTTCGGATCTGACGTCCTACAAACATTAATTGATCTTTTGCAGCACGGCATTTAACGTCTGTGTATACCACTCACTAAACAGTTGAAGATAGTTCATGTAATGCATGAAAAACTGCTCATGAAGACTGTTTGTGTGTGTGTGTGTGTGTGTGTGTGTGTGTGTGTGTGTGTGTGTGTGTGTGTGTGTGTGTGTGTGTGTGTGTTGTGTGTGTGTGTGTGTGTGTGTGTGTGTGTGTGTGTGTGTATTTTCTCTGGTTGTATGTGTGTGTCTGGAAGAAGTATTTTTGTATACAAATTAATTGCCTTATGCATACTGGGATGGAATCTTTGGGATGCTTTCTCTGGTTTATGTGGAGATGTTGGGGGAACAAAAAGTTTATTTTTAGTCATACAAATTAATTGCCTTTGCAAGCCACTAAAACTGGAATTTTGGGCCCTGTCAAGGCCAAAAGGGCCCCTCTTTTCTCTTTTGAAACAGGCAATGTGGTGTGAATAAAACTGCCCCTCAAATGGACTTTAACTGGACCTTTTTCGGGAAAAAAAGTGGTTTTAAAAGACAAGGGCTAAGGTTCTTAATTCGACTTTTGAAACAGGCAAGTTGAAGAAAAAATGCTGCCCCACAAATACTTTAACTGGACCCCCTTCCCCCCCCCCCCCCCACTGTCAAAAAAACATTTCCGTAGAAACTATAAACTGACTGAGGAAAAAGTAACGTAAAAAGGGTAAGGGTGATAAAATTGTACTAGCACGGCAATTACTCAGTTATAAAACTGTTATTACGGCAGAAAACAAATTAAGGCGATAAAAATGTATTTTTGTCTGGTAAACAATGTAGGAGAGATAGTCACGTGATCAACGAGACAGCCACTTGTTGGTGTTTGCGTATCATTTGCTAACCATTGGTCAGTGCAAGTGGGGTCAAAAATGGAATGGGGACACATAAAAAGACATCACCCACAGGGAACCACATCTGCATGATGTTTTATCTCAATCACTTACATCAAACGCAGGGTTGACTGCCACAAAAAAATAACCTCAACTGATTTAATCCCTCCACCGTCTGTAGGCAATTCACGGGTTAGGCTCGGCTTTTTATGAACCCAGCACTCTACACTCATGTAGACGGATGGCCCAGGTTATCTCCAACGTCGAGGTCGCACACACGTTATGTTAAAATTAATAATGATGGTAAACCTTTTAGTAAAAGTATCTAAGATGGCATAGTAATTGATGTAGATACTACACCTGTTTATAAAAGTATTAAAGATGGCATAATAATTGATACCAACACTAAACGCTTTAGTAACAATATATAAGACGACACGTAAAAATGCCACCAACAATCAGACAGGCCACACACACACACTAGCAGATGGCAGCACCAACAGATGCAATGACAAATATAAACGACCTCTTCCCCACTGCCAAGGGAACTAATTGCATCACTGTGTGTGGCTGGACAGGCTACGTGACTGAACCTGCCCTAGTTGTCTCTTCCACCTGGTTGACTCCGCCAAGTCGTGACAACTTCCGATGTGGAAGGCCAGGGCACAAACGAGAACGTGACTGCAACTATCGCATTCTACCACTGCCGCATGTGAGAAGGTGAACTGCATCTGAAGGCAACTCAGTGCTCTTACCAACCGCCACAGGTGTCAAGTACATCTATCACTAATGCATTCGCCCCCGTGGCCGATTCAACGAAAACACATCGCTGTGTGAGACTGCCAGCTGCAATTAGCAAGGCAAACTGCAGCACTGGTGTAGTTTCCTTCAAATAAAACAGATCCGAGAAATATACTAAAAGAGGGAACCTTGCCCGAGGCCTGGCTCTTGTGGTTGGCGCTAACCTTGGCGGTTCATGTTTCGTTTTTTTTCCTAAAAAAGGAACGTTAATGTCAGATGTGACTTGCGCACTGGTTGTGGTTAATGTGAACTATGACATTAACTAAGCACGTACCCTTCCCAGGGCCAATTCAAACGATGAAAGAACCTTGAAATAAATGTTCTTTTCCAAGAATGCACCGGGAATAGGGGTGTGATTTGTGGTTAGCAAAAACCATGAAACTAACCTTTCGGTAAACATTTCCATAAATTCCAGGCCTATTTTTATGATTGAGAGTTGCGGTTAACATTTACTATCCTTTTAATGCTTCCAAACCCTATTTGGGAGAGTTCATACACTGCTTTGTAAGATTCTTTTTGAATTCCAATACCACTAACGTTTTGACACTGATGACATCAATTATTAGTAAGTAAACTTTCCCCCTGCCAAAGTCATTATTTCTGTGACATTCCAGGAAAAGTGTCCCAGCAGAACATCATATGGTTGACAGTTCTCAACATCTACATGTACAAAATCACTGCTAAAGAGTGAAATCAATTTTAAAGATCAAAACAAAACCAAGGAGTATTTAAATATCAAAATCAAGTATTTAAATGTATTCTAAAGAGTAAAATCAAGGAGTTAAATCTATTTGAAAGATCAAAATCAAGGAGATAAATCTACTTTACAAAGTAAAATCAAGGAGTTAAATCTATTTGAAAGATCAAATCAAGGAGCTAAATGTACTTTACAAAGGAAAATCAAGGAGTTAAATGCATTTTAAAGATTAAAATGTAGGAGCTAAATCTACTTTACAAAGTAAAATCAAGGAGTTAAATCCATTTGAAAGATCAAAATCAAGGAGATAAATGTACTTTACAAAGCAAAATCAAGGAGCTAAATCTACTTTACAAAGTAAAATCAAGGAGTTAAATCTATTTGAAAGATCAAAATCAAGGAGCTAAATCTACTTTACAAAGTAAAATCAAGGAGTTAAATCTATTTGAAAGATCAAAATCAAGGAGCTAAGTCTACTTTACAAAGTAAAATCAAGGAGTTAAATCTATTTGAAAGATCAAAATCAAGGAGCTAAGTCTACTTTACAAAGTAAAATCAAGGAGTTAAATCCATTTGAAAGATCAAAATCAAGGAGCTAAGTCTACTTTACAAAGTAAAATCAAGGAGTTAAATCTATTTGAAAGATCAAAATCAAGGAGCTAAGTCTACTTTACAAAGTAAAATCAAGGAGTTAAATCTATTTGAAAGATCAAAATCAAGGAGCTAAGTCTACTTTACAAAGTAAAATCAAGGAGTTAAATCTATTTGAAAGATCAAAATCAAGGAGTTAAGTCTACTTTACAAAGCAAAATCAAGGAGTTAAATACATTTGAAAGATCAAAATCAAGGAGCTAAATCTACTTTACAAAGTAAAATCAAGGAATTAAATACATTTGAAAGATCAAAATCAAGGAGCTAAATCTACTTTACAAAGTAAAATCAAGGTGTTAAATGCATTTTAAAGATTAAAATCAAGGAGTTAAATCTACTTTACAAAGTAAAATCAAGGAGTTAAATCCATTTGAAAGATCAAAATCAAGGAGCTAAATGTACTTTACAAAGTAAAATCAAGGAGTTAAATCCATTTTAAAGATTAAAATCAAGGAGCTAAATCTACTTTACAAAGTAAAATCAAGGAGTTAAATCCATTTGAAAGATCAAAATCAAGGAGCTAAGTCTACTTTACAAAGTAAAATCAAGGAGTTAAATCCATTTGAAAGATCAAAATCAAGGAGCTAAGTCTACTTTACAAAGTAAAATCAAGGAGTTAAATCCATTTGAAAGATCAAAATCAAGGAGCTAAATGTACTTTACAAAGTAAAATCAAGGAGTTAAATCCATTTGAAAGATCAAAATCAAGGAGCTAAATCTACTTTACAAAGTAAAATCAAGGAGTTAAATCCATTTGAAAGATCAAAATCAAGGAGCTAAATGTACTTTACAAAGTAAAATCAAGGAGTTAAATCCATTTTAAAGATTAAAATCAAGGAGCTAAGTCTACTTTACAAAGTAAAATCAAGGAGTTAAATCCATTTGAAAGATCAAAATCAAGGAGCTAAGTCTACTTTACAAAGTAAAATCAAGGAGTTAAATCTATTTGAAAGATCAAAATCAAGGAGCTAAGTCTACTTTACAAAGCAAAATCAAGGAGTTAAATACATTTGAAAGATCAAAATCAAGGAGCTAAATCTACTTTACAAAGTAAAATCAAGGAATTAAATACATTTGAAAGATCAAAATCAAGGAGCTAAATCTACTTTACAAAGTAAAATCAAGGTGTTAAATGCATTTTAAAGATTAAAATCAAGGAGTTAAATCTACTTTACAAAGTAAAATCAAGGAGTTAAATCCATTTGAAAGATCAAAATCAAGGAGCTAAATGTACTTTACAAAGTAAAATCAAGGAGTTAAATCCATTTGAAAGATCAAAATCAAGGAGCTAAATGTACTTTACAAAGTAAAATCAAGGAGTTAAATCCATTTGAAAGATCAAAATCAAGGAGCTAAGTCTACTTTACAAAGTAAAATCAAGGAGTTAAATCCATTTGAAAGATCAAAATCAAGGAGCTAAGTCTACTTTACAAAGTAAAATCAAGGAGTTAAATCCATTTGAAAGATCAAAATCAAGGAGCTAAGTCTACTTTACAAAGTAAAATCAAGGAGTTAAATCCATTTGAAAGATCAAAATCAAGGAGCTAAGTCTACTTTACAAAGTAAAATCAAGGAGTTAAATCCATTTGAAAGATCAAAATCAAGGAGCTAAGTCTACTTTACAAAGTAAAATCAAGGAGTTAAATCCATTTGAAAGATCAAAATCAAGGAGCTAAATCTACTTTACAAAGTAAAATCAAGGAGTTAAATCCATTTGAAAGATCAAAATCAAGGAGCTAAATCTACTTTACAAAGTAAAATCAAGGTGTTAAATGCATTTTAAAGATAAAAATCAAGGAGCTAAACCTACTTTACAAAGTAAAATCAAAGTGATAAATCCATTTGAAAATTTTTATGATCAAAAGTTAAATCCATTATAAAATCAAAATCAAGGACATAAATCTATTTTACAAAGCAAAATCACGGAGTTAAATCCATTTTAAAGATCAAAATCAAGAAGATAAATCTATTTTACAAAGCGAAATCAAGGAGTTAAATCCATTTTAAAGATCAAAATCAAGGAGTTTAATATTTTAGACAATAAAATCAATTATATAAATCCATCCAAAAATTAAAAAAGAAGTACATTTTTTTTGGAAGAGCAAAATCAAGCTTATGAGCTGATAAGAGAGCCAGTGACATGACCCAGCTGTGTGTTCCACTACAGGTCAAAGTAACTTCTTGCTGTAGGCTATTCTTGATCTTAATGAAGAAGCCATGTTTGTTTTTGAGCAGAAAATGTGGCTGTCATCAACAGTTAACTCGACCAGACACCAGATGTTATACATAAAATGCACACAAAACTGCATGTGATTAACACAACCGATATCAATAAAAACATGTAAGTAAATATATAACTTCCACTCCTAACAGCTGGAGATTACCCTATTGGAAAAAATAAGCTTTTCATTAGAGCCAAAATACAAAAACTGACATGGATTTTTTTCTCGAAATTATATACTATTTTGCAGAAGTTTAAGAAGGTATTGGAACTCATGAAAACGAAATCTAGACGTTAGTATTATCCCTTGTCCTCCCTCAAGAAATGAATAATGAATTTCATCTTTTGTTGCTGCCCTTGGGGAGTCACCTCAGTCCAGTGTATGCAAGAAGAGCAAAACAACAACCGTCAACAAGCTTTTTCAATTGTGCCTTTTTTGTTTTGAAATCTTGCCATTTCAAACCCTGCGTTTTTTCATTCATTCATTCATTCATTCATTCATTCATTCATTCATTCATTCATTCATTCATTCATTCATTCATTCATTCATTCATTCATTCATTCATTCATTCATTCATTCATTCATTCATTCATTCATTCATTCATGCATTCATTCATTCATTCATTCATTCATTCATTCATTCGTCACTCACAAACCTTAATGTCCATCCATCCGGCCTTTGTCCACCTATGTCATCTATGAAACGCTTATGATCATACATGTCTGCCTTAATGTGATATAAATGAAAACATTTTGCAAAATGTATTCTTCGTACAGAGGAATAAACATTGTGCTATTAAGTTATATTATATCACTGCGTAACCAGGGCCACATTATACACACACATGAAACTCCCCCAAGTACAAACAATTGTTTTGATTAAATTTCTAGATATAAATGATCTGCTGACCGAAACAAAACAAAGCATGATTCACAGCTGTTCTTTTGTATGCATGAACAATTACTTCATGATTCAGATGGCCAATGGAAACATCAAAGACCAGAATCAACACTAGTAACAAACTACACATGAACAACAAAACGGGTGATATTCACGGAGAGTGATGTCGCAGATGGAATCCCTATGCTTGATCTTACGGACTGATATCAGACATATCATTAATCCAACCATGGATATCCTACATGATGCACACAAGTCAACAGAATCTATTAACTGACTTCGCCAGTCACACCTGTGCCACCCGTGATAACAGTGCAGACAACCGCATCACATGCCCCCCAGTTCAAACACTTCAGGAGATCCCAACATTCTCACAAATAGCCGAGAGATATTGTGTACACAAATAACTAGTTCTTCTTCTGTAACATTGCACTTGAAAAATTACGTTAAGTATTGGCCAAAACGAAAATGAACCAAACACTTCAGGAAATGATATCATTGGCCGAGATTAACATCAGCATATCACAAAGCAATCTGCCTGGGCTGGTACGGAGTCTGGTGTAATTAGCAACTCCACGTGGTGTTAGAGGATATCTGCTTTACATCTGGCATCTTTCCACTACGGTGGCGCCGCATGGTGGGTCAGCCACACATGTTAACCAGTTAAGCATGTCTAGTGGCGTCATCTGGAGGATAATTTCTAATTAACAGCTCCACATTTATAACTCTTCTTCTTCTTCCAGTAATCCACTACCGTCAATTATGACGACTTCGTGGATAGTGTGCGTATGTTCAAGTGCTGATTAAAAATTAATAATAATGGTGATGTTTATAGAAATAATAGTAATATATATAAAGAGTGCAAGTGCATGACTGATGCAAGACTGCAATAAAGTGTTCGTCCAGCATTCCCCTTGCGACAAGAGTACCCAATAGAAATGGCGTTATGCAGGTTGTTTGAAAATTCTGTGAGGATTTATTTTAGTGTTGAGGAGTAGAAATGATGTATTTGTGCAGCGTGATGTCACAGCTGTCAAATTTTACGATAGATGTCTGACAGTGTGTTTCTGCGTATAGATACAGGTGTCATGTTGATTGGTGATGTGTCCCAGGTAAATCACGGTCTGGTTTTAGCAGAAATTAAGGGGTGTCAGGTTAGAGATTGGATAGTGGGAAAATGAGGTATTAGAATTTCATGAAGTTTATATAAAATATGTGTAAATAAAGGTTAATTAATGTAGAAAAAACTGGCAGGCAAGGACGGAAATGGGGATCTCAAATGTGGTCTAATGTTAACTGCCATTAGATTACTTGCCAATGCCTCACACTCGTCTCAGTTCATAAATAAACTACCCTAACAAAACATTCAAGAAACCCCAATGAACCCCATACTCGAATCAAACACGACTCACCTTGTTAAAAACAACATCAAGTATGGCCGATTGACAATCTTGACATGACGTGTCGGCTATCGTTATTTTGTGAGCATTCTCAAGTAGGTTGATGACAACGTTGCACCTGTGACACAAACAAATACGTCATCAGTTTACTCTCAAATGACACACTGATGCCTCATCAAAATGTGTCATTATTTTCTTGCAAAATGTGTACGTGTATTTTTAATACTTCTATGTTTTATATGTGGATGTTAATGCAACAAGATATATGCAACTTAATTATCAATGGAATGTCATACGTTGACATGAAAGTTTCAATGGAATCCTTGGAATGTGGGTATGTAATATGACATTTTTTTTCATCATGAGGTAGACTAAAAAATGTAGCTTAGGAGAAATTAAGAAATCATTTCTAGATGCATAAAGCAATATTTAATTTTTCATATAATTTCAATGACGCAGCAAGGAGAATATAACTAAGCTCAATCAAGAACTAAAACCTTCGTCAAGGCTAAATAACAAATGAAGTCAAACTCAAATCTAGATTGGTACAATTTTAGTTAAATACAGTCATGTCTCGTTTAGCAAAACACCTTATTTTACTTGGTATCAAGACAGTCCCCACACAAAATATGTGGTGGATCATGAAACAACAGGATTACTGAACACTGGATAAATGCGATCTGCTTGAAATGTAACCAGAGAACAATGCGACTGACAAAGGGGCTCGATGTGCGCCAGCTTACTTGTTGCATGCCATTCTCCACTTTGGCGCCGAGGCCTGATCGAGGATAAGCGTGCCGTTCTCACACTCAACGCAGCTCGAGACACTGTTCTGTGTCATGGCGTGTACACATGTCGGGTGTGTGCATTCATTGCACCCCATGCCCTTACGCATGTCCCCAAAGGGCGGGTTGTTGTAGCAGTAGGGACACAGGGGGTAACTCTGAAGGAACAACATTTCTTCTCATATAATGACATAAATCGGTGAACCATATAACGTCTGTTTTAGTAGTATGTTTATTTCGAAGAAATAGTCCATATGTATACATAAAATACAATAAATAAAAACAGTACAATACTTAAAAAAGCAATTATGGGGTACAAGTAAAATAATAAATAAGTGGGTTATAAAATAAATAATATAAATAGGTCATGAAATAAAATTGAATAAGTGATTAAAATTATTATTTAAAAAAATAGGGTAAGAAATACAATGCAATATTATGTGTACAATGGGGATATCCAGTATGTGTACATCAAGCATCCAAAATGTATATCAGTATGAAAGTAATTGACAAATAAAGGGTTTTCAGACTAATGAAGACAACATAAAAGGCTAAATATAGATGAACAAATGCGGTCATTAAGATTTAATATAATTGGTGACAAACATACATAAAACTTAAACTACATCTTTATGGTAAGTTAAGTAAAATTTTGAGACTGTCGTTATATGTTTTATGATACCACTGGGAAAGACCACTTTTTAATTTTCTGACCACCCGACATGCGCCACAGCTGTAGTTCACCCTGAAGTAGTCGGACAATAAATGTGTTTACATAAGGCAAATGTTGACATGGCGTGTCATTCTTACACATTCTTTCAATACAGGTTTTCTGGTTGTTAATCTAAATTCTGGTGTTATGTGTTACCTCATTCTTCACTGAGAAAATGTCTCTTAACAAGACGTCTGTTCTCAAAATGATATGATCTTAATTCGTGATCAGGGAGCTGAAATAGTGGTCTGTCCCCAACACTAGTTATCTTGTGTTTCTATGGCGGATGGAGGAAAAGAACTATTCCTGTCAGAGATGTCCAACTTATTCGAGAGAAGAAACAGAAACTATGTAATGTGCAAAACTAAAAGAGTTAATTTGTTCTTTGTAATTTTTTTCACAATTTATGTCAGTCTTATTTTCTTATATCTTAGCTCTACCAACATATCATCAGCTATTTAATGTTTTATATTTATCATTAAATGCAATATTCTCTTTTTATTTCACTTCCAGTAGGACTGGTCGTTTATTTCAGAGCACACTTCTCTATAACTGCCGAGGAGTTAATGCCAGAATGTTTCCATTTTCCTCTATGGGGCTTTGTGTTATTTCTCGTGCCATAGAAACAGAACTGGTAAAGAAACCAACAGTGTCACACTGAAAAGGGGTTTTCCCTTTCAAAAATGCCTCAAAACAGCAACAGGATTTAAAACGCTGTCTTCCCAAGCAACAGCCAGGTGTCCGAACCTCTAGACCACCGCTCTGTTTTGTTATTTGTAATCATTATTTGTAAGTAAGAGCAGTGACTGTCACCTTGCCGTGTACACCGGTGGTCCAGAGGACAAGTTCGAAGTGGTCTAGAGGACAGCGGATCTCCTTGTACAACTTGATGTTGCCGTTCTGTGGCAGTGAGTACGTGTCATCGCAGGAAGCACAGTGCAGGCGACTCGGCTTGGCCTGCACAAACTTCATGTAGTGTCGACATTTGCCACACCTGCAACATTCAGTGTCAACGTGATGCAGTGACACTGTGGTGACAGTGTCATCATGACACTGTGGCACTGTGGTAATTTTTTTACTGCAAACTGTCACTACTTGTAGAAAAAGTCATGACAGAATCGTGACAGTTGTGTGACTGTAACATGACAGTGGCATGATAGTATCATGACAGTGGCATGACTGTGTCATGACAGTGGCATGATAGTATCATGACAGTAGTGTGATTGTATCATGACATTGGCATCACAATATCATGAGTTATATGACTTTACAAAGAGAGTGGCACGATAGTATCATGACAGTGGCATTAATGCATCATGAGTGACGTGATTGTACAGCGAAAGTGGCATGACTGTATGGGAGTGGCATGATAGTATCATGCCAGTGGCATGACTGTATTAGGACAATGGTGTGATTGTATGATGACAGTAAAATGATAGTATCATGACAATGGCATGTGATGGTATCATGACAGGAGCATGACAGTTGCAATATACTTGAAAATAGTGGCATGACAATTTCAAAACTCTCACAATAGTTTCATGACTGTGGGATTTATACACTTACTTGGACAGTGGTTTGCCAGTAGCTGCAAGGGGTGAAAAAGAGACTTCAAAGAGCTCATCCATGGCAGTGATGGTCTCTACAAAGTACTTGAACTTGCGCTGGAAGATGTCAATGGCGTGGTGCAACACCTCGCTGAAGTTGGCCTGACCGTGTGCGATCAGGTTCAATTGCTGCTCCACAGCGGCACGCATGGTTGGCTTCACCAGGTCAACATCAATCTACAACATCCATATAGACATGCATGGTTGGTTTCACCAGGTCAACATCAATCTACAACATCCATATAGACATGCATGGTTGGCTTCACCAGGTCAACATCAATCTACAACATCCATATAGACACGCATGTTGGCTTCACCAGGTCAACATCAATCTACAACATCCATATAGACACGCATGGTTGGCTTCACCAGGTCAACATCAATCTACAACATCCATATAGACACGCATGGTTGGTTTCACCAGGTCAACATCAATCTACAACATCCATATAGACACGCATGGTTGGCTTCACCAGGTCAACATCAATCTAAAATCCATATAGACACGCATGGTTGGTTTCACCAGGTCAACATCAATCTACAACATCCATATAGACATGCATCGTTGGCTTCACCAGGTCAACATCAATCTACATCCATATAGACATGCATGGTTGGTTTCACCAGGTCAACATCAATCTACAACATCCATATAGACACGCATGGTTGGCTTCACCAGGTCAACATCAATCTACAACATCCATATAGACATGCATGGTTGGTTTCACCAGGTCAACATCAATCTACAACATCCATATAGACACGCATGGTTGGCTTCACCAGGTCATCATCAATCTACAACATCCATATAGACACGCATGGTTGGCTTCACCAGGTCAACATCAATCTACAACATCCATATAGACATGCATGGTTGGTTTCACCAGGTCAACATCAATCTACAACATCCATATAGACACGCATGGTTGGCTTCACCAGGTCATCATCAATCTACAACATCCATACAGACACACATGGTTGGCTTTACCAGGTCAACATCAATCTACAACATCCATATAGACACACAGGTTGGCTTCACCAGGTCAACATCAATCTACAACATCCATATAGACACGCATCGTTGGCTTCACCAGGTCAACATCAATCTACAACATCCATACAGACACACATGGTTGGCTTTACCAGGTCAATATCAATCTACAACATCCATACAGACACACACGGTTGGCTTTACCAGGTCAACATCAATCTACAAAATCCATATAGACACACATGGTTGGCTTTACCAGGTCAACATCAATCTACAAAACATACACACATGGTTGGCTTTACCAGGTCAACATCAATCTACAAAATCCATATAGACACACATGGTTGGCTTCACCAGGTCAACATCAATCTACAATAAATATAGTAGCACATGGTTGGTCCCGTCAAGACAGTATCAATCTACAACATGAATACAGATATGGATGGCTGGCTTCACCAGATCAATACCAATCTACATCAATACAGTTACTAATGAATGGCTGGCTTCAATAGAGCAACATCAGTCTACAAATCTGTGCCTGGTTTCTGAGGAAACGTGCAAAATAATTATTTATAATTATAAAATTTATTATCGCTACAGACATGCATGAACGACTTTACCAATGACCCACACAACACAGACTCCCCCATCATGTTTACCTTCTGGTAGCAGTGTTTACCTTCCGGTAGCCATGTTTACCGTCCGGTAGCAGTGTTTACCTTCCAATAGCCGTGTTTACCTTCTGGTAGCAGTGTTTACCTTCCTGTAGCCGTGTTTACCTTCCGGTAGCAGTGTTTACCTTCCTGTAGCCGTGTTTACCTTCCTGTAGCCGTGTTTACCTTCCGGTAGCAGTGTTTACCTTCCAATAGCCGTGTTTACCTTCTGGTAGCCGTGTTTACCGTCCGGTAGCTGTGTTTACCTTGCGGTAGCCGTGTTTACCTTCTGGTAGCCGTGTTTACCTTCCGGTAGCCGTGTTTACCGTCTGGTAGCCGTGTTTACCTTCCGGTAGCCGTGTTTACCGTCTGGTAGCCGTGTTTACCTTGCGGTAGCTGTGTTTACCTTCCAGTAGCCGTGTTTACCGTCCAGTAGCCGTGTTTACCTTCCGGTAGCCATGTTTACCTTCTGGTAGCCGTGTTTACCTTCTGGTAGCCGTGTTTACCTTCTGGTAGCCTGTTTACCTTCTGGTAGCCGTGTTTACCTTCTGGTAGCCGTGTTTACCTTCTGGTAGCCGTGCTTTACCTTCTGGTAGCCATGTTTACCTTCTGGTAGCCATGTTTACCTTCTGGTAGCCGTGCTTACCTTCTGGTAGCCATGTACGAGGACGACCCCGAGCGTGGTGGGAATGAGGCGGCGGCCACTGCTGACGTTGACGTAGTTGCGCTCACAGATGTTGTTGATGTGGACTGGGATGCTGGCGTCAGTGCCGATGCCGTGCTTCTCCATCAGCGTGATCAACTCGCTCTCTGTCAGGAAGTCTGGGGCACTCGTCTGTCTCTCACCCAGCTTTGCCTGCATCAGCAACAGTCTGGGTCAGTGTCAGCAACAGTCTGGTTCAGTGTCAGCAACAGTCTGGGTCAGTGTCAGCAACAGTCTGGGTCAGTGTCAGCAATAATCTGGGTCAGCCATCAGCAACAGTCTGGGTCAGTGTCAGCAACAGTCTGGATCAGTGTCAGCAACAGTCTGGTTCAGTGTCAGCAACAGTCTGGGTCAGTGTCAGCAACAGTCTGGATCAGTGTCAGCAACAGTCTGGATCAGTGTCAGCAACAGTCTGGGTCAGTGTCAGCAACAGTCTGGGTCAGTGTCAGCAACAGTCTGGGTCAGTGTCAGCAATAATCTGGGTCAGCCATCAGCAACAGTCTGGGTCAGTGTCAGCAACAGTCTGGATCAGTGTCAGCAACAGTCTGGTTCAGTGTCAGCAACAGTCTGGGTCAGTGTCAGCAACAGTCTGGATCAGTGTCAGCAACAGTCTGGATCAGTGTCAGCAACCATCTGAGTCAGTGTCAGAAATAGCCTCGATTACCCAGGCTCAGTGAGGAGGCAGCACCTTTTACCCCTCACACCCGCCTGGGGAATTAATACTCTGCCAATGCTACCACCAGGGCGGCCTTACCCCAGAATAGGGTAGAGACGCTGATTGGCTCTCAGCCCATCTATGACATAAAAACTAAAATAAGAATACTATTATAAGATAATACCATACTATTAACAGTATTCAACATTAAACGTATAATCATACAAAAATAAACAAATACAAATTTGCAGTTGTTTATGAAGCAGGAATTAGGTCAGGATTATCCTCGATTAACCAGTCTCCACGAGGTGGCAGCACTTTTTAGTCACTCTCACGGATAACATTCAAAAGCCGGCTAAATCACCAGACTATCTCCTTGGCGAAGTTACGCACCCGAGCAACAGTTGGTTAACCGAGACTGTCAGAAACAGGGCGAAGTGTCAGCAAAACTTTATGTTAGTGTCATCAACACTCTGTGTCTGTGTCAGCAACATGGCGTCACTCTCAGTGTCAGCAACACTCTGGGTCAGTGTTGTCATCAACATGCTGTGTCAGTGTCAACACCACTCATTGGAGGTGTTATTAACATTATGTCAGTGTACACTACATTGTGTAGTGTCATCAACACTCTGACCAAGTGTCATGTCAGCAACACTTGTGTCAGTGTTCTGTTTTGTTATTAACATCCTGTGTCTGTGTTTTGTTATTAACACTCTGTCAGTGTTGTGTCATTAATGTTCTTTTTTTAGTGTCATGTTGTCAACACTCTGTGTCAGTGTTGTGTCATTAGCACTTTCTATCACTATCATGTCATCAGCACCCTGTCAAAGTTGTGTCACCAATGCTCTGTGCTACTGTAAGTGTCCTATCACCACCACAGTGTGTGACAGTTTTCAAAATACACTCAACAATTTTGATCTGCCGCACATCCACCTTGAGTTGTTACAGTGGCATCACCAGTATAGAACCCACAAGTCAGGACTTGCTACACTGCACTGATCATGTCCGAAAACCTCAGGAGTGACCTAGACAATTATAGCAATCGACTTCGCCAGTTGCTACTGCGTCAGCCGTGGGAAAAGCCAGAAAAACCCGCCCCAATTTGAAAACAGATACATGACTGGTAGGAATCCCAATATAATGACCCATTCACGTCCTAAACATTGCGTTTAACACGAGCAGCATGTGACTAAAATCACCCAAAATTATATTACATTACCAGAGGCCGATGACACTCCCCGTGGGCTATTTCACTGGCTGACGTTAAAAGAGGAGTTTTTGAAAAGGATGTGCCAGGGGTAGAGAAGAGCTGGTATTGACACAATCGGTCGAAGACCCCTGGCTCGTGGGGATGCCAGTGATGATGATGTAATATCGCCCACGTGTGAACATTCAGATGTTTCTGAAAGTCACGATTCAGATGACAACCAGCCAATTTAAGGTGGTACTGGACTGGAAGTGATCTGTCATGTCTCAGCACCTGGCATGGACACGTCTGTCAGTGACGATGGCGCTCCAGAAGTGCTAGCTAGGATTACATGTTAGATCTACTCGATCTTCCTAAATATGTATTCATTACTTTATATGACCAGTAGGTTTACCTTGGCAGTTAGGATAGTTAGTGTACATATGTTGAATATTTATGATTTTTACACCTTCAATAAGATGTCTATAAAATTTCAAATAATGTATTCTACTCACTTTTATCCACTTTTTGTGTAGATATGAATGTTCTTTCTAAGTAACTAATCATCTGTCATCTTCGATGAATAGTTTTCTTGTTACTGCATGTCGAATATGATAGTATGATATTACGCAAAATATATGGCGGATATTTTGAATAAATTATGATAACTAATTAGATAACTATGTATTTTTCTGTCCATAAACAGATTCTTCAATATGTGACCTTTCCAAAAATATACACATATGTGGGAAAGTTCTTAGTAGTAATAAAACCACAGGTGTTTAAAAATGTACATATTTCTTAAAGAAAATCCAGGTCTGTAAAGGTTAAACTGTTGCCAAGTCTCATGTCCACTCACCTCACTGATCTCGCAAGCATCACCCACTTTGAAGGGTGGGACACTCTCGTCAGGGGGAATGGCCTGCCAGGACAGGACGGCCGTGTAGCCGGGGTCCAGGAGGGTCTTCCCCACACACTGGAACCTCTCCTTCTCCCACCTCAAACAGGGCAGTCGTCTGTAGGTAGCGACAGTCACGACTCAACTGCAAGGAAACAACAGGAAGTGTTTACATAACGTAACATTCGGTCCATAAACCTGGGGACCATTTCACTAATGTTGTTAAGAACTCTTAAAGCTGATTTTGCACTGTAAAATCAATTTTGATCGGTGATTTTTAATACCTGAAAAAATGTCAATGCCATGATGCGCCACTGG
This sequence comes from Ridgeia piscesae, assembly GCA_025642075.2. Classification (NCBI taxonomy): domain Eukaryota; kingdom Metazoa; phylum Annelida; class Polychaeta; order Sabellida; family Siboglinidae; genus Ridgeia; species Ridgeia piscesae. The sequence continues at coordinate 127,617 of JAODUO010000373.1, forward strand.
GACATGTCACTGGTGTGTCATGGAAATAGTGTCCACTGTAAAAAAAATCATTTAATTTAACAAAAAATGTTGTTTAAGGATGAATTTTCTGTGTAAGTAAGAGTACTTTATCTTAGTGAAACAGTCCCCTGTTCTCAAAACAACAATTCACCCTCTAGCTGACATGTTTGTTCAAAGACCACCTCATCTTCACTGAATGGTTGTGCTGCAATTATTGCCTAAAAATTGTTCACTCACATACATGCATAATTATTTGTAGACAGGTATATGGCATTTGTTTACACATCTTTGTAAGGTGATGCAACGTGGAGTGGACAAAAATGCTGTATTTTTAATAGCCTGAAAGTCTTCAAACCTAGGTTCTCCAATGAAAGGAGGGACTGAGGTTCTAGGTGCAAGCAAACATGAAATTATCACGGAAACAGATAGGATAGAAACAACTGCTGAAAATATATTGATTTATCTCAATCAACAAAGTTACTTGGTGGTTAGGGTTAGTTATATTAACAACCATTTCAACCAGAATAAAACACACAAGTTAGACATAAGTACACAAACAAACATGGAGGTCACCGAAAAATAATTATTAAAAAACATTCTCTCTCTGGTATAAAATGGAAGAAAATCAATGCATACTTTCTCATAAATAACATGTCACAACAAAAACAATCCACTTTAATTCTTTTAAACATCAAATATTACCATAATACTTTCTTATTGATTCTATAGCGAATAGTAATTATATTTATTTTATTGTAATATGTTTTCTTTTTTAGTATGGATTTATTAATATTATCATTACTATTTTAATATGGCTTTTTTTATTTTTTTAATGAACAAATTACTTTGCAAGTGCCATGAGCGCCACCACATGGCAGATACCGGAACTACATAAAATGTCATCATTATTATTATTAATAATAATACAGCAAGGCGTTAACAAAGCCCCAGATGGGACAAGGAGTACCAATCTATCTCTGGATGTATTGTAGAGTAGTCAAATCTTACCGAGGCGATGAAGTGTCGGGTGATGTAGTCATACAAACGCCATGCCTCGTGTCCCAGCTCAGCCTCCGTAGCCGCCCTCATTGGGGTGATGGGAGGGTGATCACCTGCATCGTGCCCTTTCCTTCACATACACAGATACACCAGTCACAAACTTCACGTTGGAAGAGACACTGTGAGAAATAGCTACGACATTATTTTAATTTTGACCACAAATCAAATCAAATCAAATGTTATTTCGCAACAACATTACATTCTACAGAAGCAAACAAAAGAAATGGAAGGGCTGGCAGGAATAAGTTCAGATGAAAATATAGGAATGATGATAACAGGTGCCCTTGATCATATCAATGGGTGTCCATTAGTTTATATATTGTTATTACACCATATTTGTTGAGAACCACATGAGAATCAGCATAGCAAAACGTGAGAGCATGTTAAATGATCCTGTAAGACTGATGGGGAGACTGACTTAGGTTTCTGTAAGCCGTCTGCCAGCAGCTCACGCACCAAGTGGCCCCAGTCAGAGTTGTTGGTTTGTTGCTTCAGTGTCCCCCTGCAAACAGTTCACAGAGTGTGTACAGTTGTACACTGTGGCATACAAACTAAACACAGTGTATGTACAGTTGTACACTATGGCATACAAACTAAACACAGTGTGTGTACAGTTGTACACTATGGCATATAAACTAAACACAGTGTATGTACAATGTGGCATACAAACTAAACACAGTGTGTACAACGTGGCATACAAACTAAACACAGTGTATGTACAACATAGCATACAAACTAAACACAGTGTGTACAGTTGTACAATACGGCATACAAACTAAACACAGTGAATGTACAATGTGGCATACAAACTAAACACAGTGTGTACAACGTGGCATACAAACTAAACACAGTGTATGTACAACATAGCATACAAACTAAACACAGTGTGTACAACGTGGCATACAAACTAAACACAGTGAATGTACAATACGGCATACAAACTAAACACAGTGTGTGTGCAACGTGGCATACAAACTAAACAGTGTATGTACAACATAGCATACAAACTAAACACAGTGTGTACAACGTGGCATACAAACTAAACACAGTGAATGTACAATACGGCATACAAACTAAACACAGTGTGTGTGCAACGTGGCATACAAACTAAACACAGTGTGTGTACAATGTGGCATGCAAACTAAACACAGTGTATGTACAATACGGCATACAAACTAAACACAGTGTGTGTGCAACGTGGCATACAAACTAAACACAGTGAATGTACAATGTGGCATACAAACTAAACACAGTGTGTGTACAGTTGTACACTATGGCATACAAACTAAACACAGTGTATGTACAACATGGCACACAAACTAAACACAGTGTGTGTACAACGTGGCATACAAACTAAACACAGTGTACATTACAACACACCATCCTCGCAGGTCAGAGGTCACTGCGCTACGCAGTGTGGAACTAATTGACTACAGCAATTGACTTCATCAGTCACTACTGTGTCAACCGTGGGAACAGTGCAAATAAACGGATACACGACAGGTGGCAATCCTAATACAACGAGTCATTCACGTCCTAAACATTGCATGTAACACAAGCAGTGTGTGGCTGAAACTACCCAAATGACCAGTCAGACCGGAGGCCAACTACACTCCTCGTGGGCGATTTCATTGGCTGACGTTAAAAGAGGAGTTTTTGAAAGGGATGTAATCAGCCGCAGTGACCTCTGGCACACAACAGAGTGAAATGATGTCTTTATTTATCTGTTTATAACATCCTGAGGTGGCTGCGGTGAGTACCGGTATACACCAAGCTGGCCTGTTTCATGGACTCGTGTTAGCAACGTGAATGGGGGAAGTGACACTCAGCTTGTGTAGTCTAGTTTTAGGTTTTACCAAGCACTTTTCCTACAGCTGCATGAGTTACTAAATAGAATGGGTAACAGTAAATAGCATTAACCATCCATTCAACATGTCAAAGGTATACTTCTGCTATGTGCAAGTTGACACTAAGACAACGGGCATGAAAGACTTGTGGACTTGTTACCACGGAAGTGCTGACACCTACTTGAGGTCAAAGTTGCTGGGGTAGTCCGTGGTCTCCGTGCGAGGGTAACTAATGTAGCCCTGGGTATAGAGTCTCTCAGCAATCTGCATTGTGTGATGTGGACTCATCCCTTCAAGAATAAGAAACACCAGACGTGATAAGTTTCTTAGCAACTTTGCTGATGTCTTATTTATGTATAATATTTACCGGTAGGTGGAAATCAAGTTTCAAAATATATTTAAAATCTCATTATTCAGGTGATTAATAAATCAATGTGTACAGAAAATTAACTTACATTTTCCAGGAATTTATTATTCAAAATGTATTTCAAATTGTTGTATTTTAAATTGTTATATGGTAGCCAAAATAGTGTTTTGCTTGAGCAATCTTGTAAAAGTAAAAAAGAAATGTCCTGTGATTATTATACATATATATATATATATATATATATATACAGTAGAACCTGTCTTGTAGGGACACCTGTCCATCCAAGCAAAAGTGTCCCTACATTGCAGGTGTCCCCTCATCGGAGGGACAGGAATTCGCAACAACTTTTTCCCGAACATACAATCTTTATTTACAACCATATTAAAACATACATAAATCACATTGATGCCCACAATTATATTACCCATACAAACAAAGTGTAAGAATACCATAGTATATCAAATTTAATATTAACAACATTCATATCACCCCATAAGAAATTCCCCACAGATGTTATCCCTCCCACGTTAAAATTAGCAACCACCAACTAAATATAAAATAAGTACAATAGCATCAAAATTATGTAATAACGTGTTATATCCCACCACCCAAATAGAAAGTCATGAACAATATCCACAAGTTCTCATTTGTCTCATCACTTGGCAGCGAAGAAGTCCCTAATGGACTACTGCAGCCTGTTTAATGCTGTGTTCCTGGATAATGTTCTGCAGCTTCGTGACAGCTTCCACCATAGACACATCATTTGTGAGCAGCGCAAACGACACAAGTTCTCCCACATGTCCCAGGGCCACCTTCGTGGAGATTGCAGCGGGCTCAGCTGCCTCCTCGATGCCTTCCTCATCACCACTGCTGTCGTCCTCTTCGACTTAGTCCCCTCTTGCCCTGGCGATCAGGTCCGCTTCTCAGCCATCACTGGCAATGTCAGCGGTGCTGGTGGCCTCGTCCATGCCAACGTAGTCTCCCCATGAGACAAGACAACACCCAGCAACTCGTCATATGCTGCGCCTTCGGGTGGCAGCATGTAGGCTTCTTCCTCCACATCAGCCACCACGTCGCCAAACCCACTTTGTGAAGCATTTCGCAACTGTGTCCGATGACACACTTGCCCAGGCAAGATGCAGCCAGCAGATCGCATCCAGCAAATCGACATGCTTGCTTAACTCGGTGGCCGTGCGTGCGTCGTCCATCTCGGCCAAGATGTGGCGCATCAACCGCTTCCGATAGTGAGCCTTGAACGCTGCGATGATGCCCGCACCACAGGGCTGGAGGCGAGAGGTCATGTTCGGAGGCAGGAAAAGCATCTTGATGTTTGTCAGCTGGATGTCAGGGTGGGCGCCGCAGTTGTCAACGAACGGCAAGATGTGTCGGCCCTGCAGGAGCATCTTGCTGTTCAACCTCTCCAACCACTCCTTGAACAAGGAAGAGGTCATCCAGGCTGTCTTGTTGGCACGGTACATCACCGGCAGTGCAGCCTTGTCGACTCCCCGGAAGCAGCGGGGATTCAACGACTTTCCGATGACGAGCGGCTTCAATTTGTCACCTGATGCGGAGCAGGCCAACAGCACAGTGACTATCTCCTTGGAAGTTTGATCCCCTTCCGTGGATTGCCTCAGATCACCATCGATCGCTCGGGTAGGGCATGGTAGTAGAGCCCTGTTTCGTCTGCATTGTAGATGTCCTCAGCAGTCAAGTCTGGAAGACGGACGGTCCAGTCGGCCACGACATCTGCAGGGACTTCTGCTGCCTCGCCACACAATGCAGCCCACTTCACTCCGTGTCGCTTCTGCCAAGCCTCCAGCCAGCCATTGGACGCGGTGAATTCGTCGTGTCCCATCTCGAGCGACAGCATCGTGGCTTTCTCCTGAAACATGATTTTAAAACGTCTAAGTTCATGTGTAGATTAAGCTCTTAACCGGTATGGTCAACAAAATAAATATTTACTTGTTTAAATAATAAAACATGGCAGTTTAACATTATTCTATGACCAAGTCATACAAAGTTCATATGTAAATAAAACTTGACCTGCATTGCAAGTTCAACAGAACATAAATTATTTACTTGTTAAAATAATCAAACATGACTGGCTAACAACATCTGATTCTAAGACCACCTACATGTGTAAACAAACCGTGACCTGCATTGCGAGTTCAACAAAATACTGTAATAAATATTTGTGTTAAAATAATAAACTGTGGCTGGTTACCAATACAAAATAAGACTGACGTGTACAAAACACAAGTTATTTATAATTATGAATCGTTATAATTATGCTAAATTTATGTTGCCTTATTCTGTATGTAACATCAAACCGGAGTCATGGAACAAATGGCGGCATGCATATGGCAACGATTTTAACAACTTGATCAGCGCGTGAAACACCAACATACCTGGATGAGCTTGCCACTGACTGGCAACTCTTTCGAACGGGCAGTTGAAAACCACTCCCACACCAAGTTGTTCAGCTCCTCGTATTTGGTCTTTCATCTCTTGACATATTTTAAGTCGGGCCGGCCGCCCGCCTCCCACTCGGACAAAATGGCTATCCTCTCCAAATGAATCCGGCTGATTTGGGTCATCCCGCACCAAACTTTTTTCGCAATCATGCGGCAAGACTGCCCGGAATCCAATCGCCTTAACACGTCCATACGCTGAGCTAGGCTCAATACCTTTCACTTGTTGTCACTCGACATAATAATTTATGGTAACTTGCAGAAAATAAAACACATGTGGACTGATTAATTGCGAGTGTGGTTGTAAATTAAAATGGGTCACCAGCTGTGGGTCGAGATCTCGCACGCTTTCTCAGCTTCCAGCATCCATTGTGCTGAACAGGAAATGGTCGCCGACATCTTTAAAATATCAAATAATTTAATTTTTTCAAAATAAAGTTAACTGTCCGCCCTAGCAGGTGAAAAATTAAAAACATCGCTGTCCGCGTTTGTGTCCACCAGGTGGCCGCTCATCTCAGGTACATTTCCGTTGAAGAGTGATCGGGACATCGGAAAACTGTCCATACATAGCAGGTGGACGCTCATCGCGGGAGCCGCTGAAGACAGGTTCTACTGTATATATATATATATATATATATATATATATATATATATATATATATATATACCCGGCATGTATATATAATATTAATGACAACTGAAAGAAGTCATACCAAGTCCTGAGCTGGCAGTCCTCAGCATCTCAACAGTGTTGAGTGCTCCAGGTCGCGCTTTCACTTTCTCTTTCTCCGTGACACTGATAACCCTGCAATGACAATTGATTACAGCAATTTTCACCAGTAAATTGTCTCACGCATTTTATGATGTTCCTGGTTCAGTCTATTACTAATGAAGTAAAGACAGTAGTAGGCTGGCTACAAGACAAGGCAAAACAATTGAATGGACATGTCTCGTAGGGATGACTGATTCAGTTCCACCACTTGAAACGAAAGATGTCTCTGGCATAGTACACGTCGCTTTCTTGATGTTCGTCTGTGTGTTATATTAACATTGGGTGACTCTTTGAAGAAAGGGTGGCATACTGTTTCACAGGATGTGGGTTTATAGAGAGAAAGAGAGTATCTGGTATTATCTGTGGAGTATTTGGAAAGTATCCGGAATAAGCCGAGTACCTGGATTGGAAGTTAGATACACATAAAGTATAGCTTTGATACCATACAGTAATCAATCGCCATTGATACATGTACAGCCAACATAAACAGACACTATTTTGTAATATAAATAGAAAAGTCAAGACTGCTTGGTCACGTCAGATGAAGCCTTCAACATTCACTTACTTCGCAATCGAGACACCTTTCAGCATATTGAGAAACATCTGGGCAACATCACGGTCAAACAAACGAACCCTTGACCAGTCCAAAGCTTCACACTTCCACCAGCAGGGGGAGTCACCTAACAGTTAAAAAGTTTTTAAAAAAAAGATCATTTCAGGAGATCGTCATTTTGAAATGTTAACAAATGTTAAGAAATACACTGTATAAAGCAAAGAAAATTTATTTCTTAATAAAGATATGCAATATATATATATATATATATATATATATATATATATATATATATATATATATATATATATATATATATATATATATATAATAGTCAAATGTAATTAAACATAGATGTGGTCGCTTATTGTCATATAGTATTTTTACTAGAATATGTTGACAGAGTCGTGCAATCTTCATCAACAGTGTTTGCTATTAACAACAAATAGATAGAAATTATATGACCACAAATGTAAACACGTTTCCAGTTGAATTCCACATATCCATGAAAATAATACCAGTAACTGGACAGCATGAGACATTCATCAATTGCAGAAATTATTAATTGATGTCTATTGTGCAGAAATGTTGACATTACTGAAACTATTCTGACAAACAAACAAATATCTACCTGTAGAAGAATAACCCAGAATGCTTCAGGTTTGAATGACTGGATTTTGTCGTGTCGTTCCACGCAGAAGCCAAGGGTTGGCGTCTGGCAGGGGCCATAGGATATCAACGTGCTGTCCAAGTCGCCATATTTACCCTGAAAAAGAGTTAGTAACCCCATTTGGAAATATCATGACAAACAGCTTCTTTGATGCAGTTATTAGTTAGATAAGACAGTCGTTATCATCAATAGAGTATTTTAATCTGTAACATTCGTGCTGAGGAACACCTCCCTGTTGGTGCGGCTAAAACGCTTGGATTACATGGAAGGTGTTAAACCGACTCCGCACATAGATTGGACAGTTGAGGGCCAATATGCTGAAATGGGGCTATTCAAACAACCCTGAGAATTGTGTGGTGGTGCTAGGCAGACCAGGCAGCATCTCCTGGTGTGTGAGTTGATGGAGAGTGCATGCTCTGCATTCGACCTTACGATGGTCAGTGATATCGCCATCAAATGTGCAAAGTACTGGGAGAAATTCATACTGAGATAGGCTGGTGTAAGGACATGAGTGATAATGAATCTGTAACCTGTTTTGAGAAAGAAACACATTAAAATAAATAACGTTGTGTTGTGTTTTCATTAACACCTATAAAAAATCAGAGGGCATGTATCCATGGAAACAACTAAACATAGAATGAGGTGAGTTTATTTCAGCTTGTCAAAGCAGACACACCTAAGTTAGCATATCAATACATAAATGTGTTGGGCATGATACAATTCATATAAACACAGAACTAACCAAGTAAATAATACTGATTTTAATTATGTTTAACTGATAATATGATTAGATTAATCGAATTGCCAGGCGAGAGATGAGACTAGTTTACCTGGAAGAACTTTGTTTGGTAACGAGTAAAGGCACAGCCAACTCTCAAGTCCAGTTCCTGCCTCGCGTCCACGGACATAGCTTCGTCCTTGTTCGGTCGACCCAAAGTGTTCATTGCCCGCTTCACATCTGTGTCCGTAATGGCACTGAATTTTGCTCTAAATATTGTCTACAACGTGAAACAAACAAACAAACTGTAAAACAAACTCAGCTATCCACACAATGACAAATGAATGTTGACATTATATTCATTATCTTCGCATATTATTATGGGATATTATGGATCACACAATTGACCTCTAAATCAACAGGTTAGGGATATATTTGTCTCAGCTTGCATGCTCTGTTATTAATATATATAATGTTTGTGACATTAGCAGTGAGACTGGCACAAACATAAATTGCCCGGGTCACTGTGAGAGGTCAAACTTGATACACCACGTACCTGTTCATTTCCCCTGGGTCCGTTCATGGAAGCGGACACAGCATCTACGACTTCAAAGCAGATGTTTTCGCCTTCTTTGTCACAGTCAAGCCACAGCACCAAATAGTCACATCCACGAGCCTGCAGACAAACCCAAAGACCAAGACAATCACACGATGGCAGAAAAACACACCATACAGAAACTACTTTGTTTTTTCCCGCAATATATTTCCATACTCTTACTCATCAATCTTACACGTTAGACTTTGTAGTTGTTATGCCTGTATTTTAAAAAGTAAAAAAAAAAATTAATTTCATATCAATTATTTTGACACTATGAAAACAAAATTAAAACCTGATTTACATAGACTGATAATAAAATAAACAAATTATTACTACCCACCATACCGGTAGTAATCGCAGTTATCAATAACGAAGTCATAGGCCATCTTGCTCTTGCAACTGCACAATAATGTAGTTAAATGAACATCACAAAACAATAAACCTCCACCACTATGGTGTTAAATATAAATATAGTGTAGCAATATAGCAAGTGTTGGTGGTTGGTAATGTGTAGGTATTGACTACCAATACCATTGGGGTCATGCTTGATGTGACAATGTATGGAGGTATATGTGTTGTTGTTTACATAATGTGTAAAGAAATAAAACCAAATGTCATTAAGTTGGCCTGTTTCAATCTACATTGATCTTACATTTTTGCGTTGCATAGGAGCATAGCTTTATGTAGAGACCCATCCACCCGTCATTTGGATGGGTAAAAACGAATATGGACAGGTAGAATTTGGGTGGACGGGTAAAAAAATGAAGGAGCCAAAAAGATAAAGGTCTTCCAAAACCGTAGATATTGTTAGCTGTGCCTTGAAAGTGAG